>CM034152.1:691306363-691558718 GCA_019776745.2 Taxus chinensis
ATAGATACTAACTCAGCCTTACCTTCTTTAACTTTACCACTTGTAGTATCCCAACTTGACCCAAAAACATCTATATCTACTGCACCTACAACATATATCGTACCATTAACATCACTTGCTCCCATGGTGTCAACCATTCCTTCATCATCCACCTTGAGCATAGCCATGTCTCAACTTACCATGTCATATAAATCTATCACATCACAGCCACCGATGGTTTCGACAACCAATACTCCATTTCAAAACATCATCCACTCCATACCATAGTCTTTACCTTTAATCACTACAAGAATCACTACATGCACCCCACTTACTTACACATATCACCAATAACCCCCCTATCTCCTTTATCACCTATTTGGGATAGTTTGTGCCTGCATTTATTCCCCCCTCGTAGTTCTTGTACTCGGTACCACCATATACTGCTTTGTCATCCTCATCATACATTCACCATCTACCCCCTTATACTGTAGGGGTTTCCAGTCATCACAACATGCCAACAAACTTATTAAAATGATGATGGAAAAGATGTAGACATTGGAAGCATCAGTTTATAGATCTCGCAACTCTTTAACATACAAAAAAATATGCAGTGACCCCATTCATCCATACCCTACACATTGGGAAATTCCTAAATTCAAGTGGTTCAACAACAAAGAGGACCTATAGAAACACTTGTAGTCTTTCAAACATATGTGTTATTTAATTGCTCATGAAGACATTCTACTCTTACGAACATTCTAAATGTCCTTAATAGGACCTGCGTTGGATTTCTATAGTGGTTTACCTTGACATTCCATTTACTCATTCAACCATGTGGCTCAATCCTTCTTGGACCATTTTTAAATCAATATCATCAAGAAGATCACCATGTCCAACTTGTACTCAACATGATAATATGAAGATGAATCTATTGCATATTTCATCACTCATTGGCAATGCCTAATCAACCAGCTCACATTCCAACTAACTCAAACTGAACATATAGATTTTTTCACCAAGGCTTGTGTCAGGAACATCTTACCAACTCTCCATGTCCAAACCTTCCATACATTTGATGAAGCATTCACCATGGCACAAAAAATTGAAATCTGTGTCGTAGAAGAGAAGAAAATTCAATTGTATAACAAAAATACTTCCTTTAAGTCAAACAATGCCTCTTCCTCTTCCAAACCCAAAAATAGTTATTTCAAAGCTAAGGGATCTGCCAACATGGTAGTCTTAAAATATGACCCATCTCACCCATCCAATCAATCAAAACCTTCTTCTAACCTTTCTCCTATTCAAGCTTTCCAATTTAGGTGAGAGAAATCAAAGTACACTCCCATAGGAGAGCCCTATTCATCAGTTTTAGAAAAACTTCTAAAATATGGAGAAATTGCTCTTCCACACATCAAACCACATATTGGTTTTGACCCCACTCATGCTATGCCTGCATGGTAAAAGGAACATGATTACTACAACTATCATCACGTTAAAGGTCATAGTGATGGTAATTTTATAACCTTCAAAAACATTGTCCAAGAAATGTTAGACAACGAAGATCTCATCTTAGACAACCCGAATTCACCAGTTAATCAAAACTTTCATAACTTAAAGAATGCATTTCCTAATCACACGCCATTATCTAACCAAATGGGTGAACCTTTTAATAATGATAGTAATTTCTATGAAGTTCATGTTATTTTCAAAGTCATACCAGTCCTTCCTCAATTTAATCTTATCCCCTCTATCAAGGAGCTTTTTGCATGAACACCTTTACACACGGATCAACCTATTTCTTCTACTCCTTCACCCATAGAGGAGTCCACAATATTTTTTGATGTCGTTTCACCACTAGCCTCACAACCTAATGACCAACCTGAGGTGTTAACTCTCTTACCCACAGGCAGATTCTTGCTCACCTTCCTCTCCACTGAAAGAGGAACCCACCTCATCCTCTACATCATCTCCCCTACCCATAGGGAATCATTTAAAAGTTCCACTTCATGTTGGTGAAAACTTCCCCATTAGCTTTCTAGGACCCTGTTGATTTTCTCTAAGCTCTCTTACAGACAGATTCCAAAGACAACCAATTCCTTGTCTCACAAACATTATTTACAGGGATTACCACCAAGTCAATATCATTGTTTCACCTGATTCTAGAGAATTTCTTTGAATGCTGAAGAAACAAATAAGGGTAACAGGCTAGGAGGAATACATGTTCAAATGTTGGCTGATAGGTTGTTGTGCGCGTATGACTTCTAAATCCATAGCTAATCATGAGAGATTCCTTTTTTCCGAGTGGAACTACCTAAAATGGAACACAAGACCACCAAATAAAAGTTACACAATATATGTAGTGGACTACCTAGCGTATGCTAGATCCGGGAAGTGTGATACTTCCTAGATGGATATCAATCCATTGTTTAAAGCAAATTAATGTGAGAAATAAAGGAAATCCTATTGTAGTTAAAATTATTTAGGTACCTTCATTCATCTACAATAAGAAAATTCATTCACTATAGGCTAGGATATGATTGAATCTGAGGGTCAAGGTCTCTGTCAAGGTTCTAATACTAGTTAGGGTGAGATTCTGGGTGGTTTTGGGTATTTGGTGGAAGTTTGGGAGTTCTATTCTTGGTTTCTAGTAAAAGACAAAAAGACCGATGTCAGTCTAGTATGAATGGTATTGGTTTAGGTTAACTGGTGACGGTTGTGGGTAACCAACATCGGTATGGTTGAGGTACAGGAAAAATCAATAAAAACTTGGCTAGGTGATGGATCTAAGGATGGATGAGGATGGAAGGGCAATGAAAAGCTTCGTATGGATCCTCAATATGCACAGGAATGATTAAGGTCCACGTATAGGTAGTGGAAGGGTGTGGATAAAAATATGTTCAAGTTTGCATGGAGATAAATGATGAGGGAATTGAAATGAGAGCAAAATCTAAATAACAGATCTAAAAGAATCTAGCAAATGATGAATAGATGAATGCTAGTTAACAAAAGTTATTGTTTATATGAGCTTGATGCCTAGTTGGTAATGGTGGGTGATCAAATAAACTTGGTGTAGTGCTGGAACTTCCCTAGATGCTCCCATGAAGGTAGGTGGATATGTGATTGCTTTAGGTACTAGCTATGGATGTTTTGATGTTTGTACAGATGCTAGTTCTACTTACATACAGCTCTGGTTTCGTCACTTATTCTTAGAAGATGTCTCTATCTCTCATAAATGTGCCAACCTCGAAATAAGGTTGTTTTGGGGGTTAAATGGTAACTAATCATGGTTTCGGCTTAACCGGCGGTAATTAAGGGTAATCAGAGTCGGTTAGGGTGGGATTTCCTAGGTTTTCTAAACTAGGTAGATCTCGTTGATTTTATGGGATCTCGTTTCATTTACCCCACGGATTAGCATTGAAGTTTCTTTCTAATGGGCGCGAATGTGGTTAGAGGGAATGTAGGCATTGATTTTTAGGGTTTGGGTAGGTCTTAGTTAGTTATGGCAATTTACTAAGAATAGGTCTTAGGGTGAGATGGCTAGATGAGGTGTCTAGGTGAGGTGGATATATGGGCATTATCCCAATTAGGATATTTAAATAATAGATATTGTGAGGATAATGAATTAATTTAATTTAATTAATTATATTAATATTATAATGGGGTGAAGGGGGCCATGGCTAGGTGGATGTGTTCAAGGTATTTATTTAACAAGGGACCAAGGGGAGTATGACCTAATTTTTAGTGTCTACATTTTGCCCCTTTTTGTTGCGTAGCTTGTATATGTAGGTGACACTGAAAAAAATAAAATTTGGTTGCCCCATGTGTGAGTGAAGGTGATCCCCCTCAAATAAGGAATTGACGAGGTAGAAGGTAGAAGTAGTGAGTGGTTTGATGAAAAGGTAAATGTCATGAAGAGGAGGGTGGAGAATAGGGAAAAAAGGAAAAAGGTCCACTCAGGTAATCTAGGTAATGGGTCAGGGTAAAAGGTAGTAACAGTCAAATGCATGCACACGTATAATCTATAACATGGTACTAGGTTGAAGATCAGATAAACTCGACATTGTCTAAGGTTAATAGGTTTATCCAAACAAAGTTTAGGTGATTTTGGTATCCAAGGTATAGGATATGGTTAGGAAAGATGATATAGGTTAGGTGTAGGAACATTTAGGTATGTTCTAGTACACCAAAGGTTGGGTTAGGATAAATGGTCACATAAAGAGGCAAGGTAAGGTGATCAGGACAATCAACACAGGTAACAATGCTACAAGGTATAGCGAACAAATGGGGTCAAAGGTCACTAGAGATGTTCCAGGTCCAAGAATCAAGGTCATGGCATGGGTAGGGCCAAGGTATGGGTAAAATAACAAGTCCCCAAATGAGGACAAAATTAGGTAGTAAATGATGAGGTCATGAGGGTGAGGTGAATCGTCAAGGTAAGCATTGGGTGAGGAAAAAAATAGTGACAGGAAGGGTAATAGAGAAAAATTGTGGGAAATGTGGAAGATACGGTGGCCAATGCCAATCAAGGGTAACTGATGCCGATTTAGGGTAATCGACCATGGTAAGGTAGGGCACGTGACCGATGCTGATTTAGAGTAACTGACCATGGTAAGGTAGGGAATGTGACCGATGTCGATGAAGGAAAAACCAACGTTTGTTAGGTTAGGGATGTTATAAAAAAGAAAAATCCATGTTTTTTCAAATCATTTGTCCTGTGTAAAATAGAGGAAAATGACATGAGAGAGAGGGAAAGTTGGAAAGTGTCTAGATAGAACAAAAAGCTGAGTTGGTAAGCCGAACGGTGGGTGATTGGTAGTTAAGAGGCATGTCCATGAGATTAGATTAGTTGAGTTTATTGGTTGGAGGGGAGGTGACAGATTGGTGATGGCAGAGGCCGAAGAGGGATTTGGCGGGCCACCAATGTAGTGCCCAGACGTGCCACCATGGCGACGGTAGCATGATGAGGTAAGTGTTAAACCCTTACTAGTGTTTTATGAGGTAGATTAGGTGATAGGTCGAGTAGGGAAAGAAAATTTGGTTTATTTTGTTTTTTGGGGAGAAAATAAAATTTGGAATGTGGGAGGGTGAATTGGGTAGAATATGAGAGGGGAGAGAGGTAATTGGGTGAATAGGGGATAGGATGGGGTTAAGGGAATGTGTAGGTGAGAATGGGTGGGTAGAAGGGTCAGGAGAGGGAGTTTTTTAAGAGGGTAGGGTTTTGGGGGTCACGGTTTTTTCTGCAATAGTGACCGGCATTGGCCTGGGCTAGCCGGCGTCGGTAGGGTAAAACTAGTATCAGTCACAAAACAAGTGACTAATGTCAGTTTAGGGGTGACCAGGGTCGGTTAGAGATAACTGGCACCGGTTGAGTTTTGGAAAAAAAAAGGGTCAAAAAGGGTCTTAGGTTGAGTGGGTGAAATAAGGAAGGGTAGAATAGGGTTTGTTGGTGAAAGATATAATGTAGGCAGGAGGTAAAATGATTATGGGGACATGACAGTGGTTGAGGGTGGGGGGCGATAGAGAAAATGTGATAGGAAGGTAGGTTGGGAAGATAGAAAGAGGTGTTGTGGGTGAGTATGGGTATGATGAAGGTACATTAATTTGATGTTTGTATTGGATATAGGGGAGAGATTTCCTGTGGATGAGAGATAGGGTGTCACCCCTACTCTTGAGAGTACGAGGTTGGGTGATAGTTGAGGAGTGGTGGCACATGGATGAGGTGGGCTTGATTGGGGTCCAGTGCTATCGGCATGTAATCCAGTAGCTGATTCTGATGGTTGCTCTTATTGATAGATGGGATTCAACGACCAACACATTCCACCTACCTACGGGTGAGAAGATAGTCACCCTGGAGGATGTGTTTAGGATCCTATGGCTACCAATATTAGGGATGCAGGTGTACTTAATCTCCTCTGAGGCCTCGGAGGAGTTGATGCTGACAGTGTTAGGGGAGGGACTGGTAGACATGAAATTCCATAGTGCCATCTTGATTTATAGGAGGATGTACATAGCCTGTCTAGAGGAGACGAGTCTAGTTGTTTTATTGATGGAGGTAGTGTGTTATTTTGCACTACCAAATTTAGAGGGAGGGAGATTTCCCAACTCAATGATGGGGGTACTACATGACATGGTGATGGATCGGACCTGTTTTTCCTAGGTACCAAACATTCTTGGTGCAGCTATATAGAGAGCTACGGGCATATGGGCGTCTGCACAGGTTTAGCTTATGTTGCACCTTTTTAATACACTGTTGGGACTATGAGCACATAGTTTGTGTGCACCCAGTGGGTATGCCCCAAGAAGATGCATTTTCATCGAAATTGGTGTGGGTAGGGTATAGGCGATGGGTACTCATGATTGGAGAGTGGTGATAAGACCAGGCTACACATCATGTACCATACTACAAACAACTTTTGGAGGGATTTTCTAGAGTGGACATCATATAGAAATTGTATGTGGGTTATCCCTCATACAGGAGGATGCATGATGAGTTAGATGGCCTTCATCTCCTAAGATGGATAGAGGGGTGTCGTGCTGGGGAGCATGAGATGATCCCCATTGATGGGGTCAGATAGTACTTTGGACTACCATAGGTTATACCTCCACCCTTCCCGCAATACAAGAGAGATGATGTGGAGAGTCCATTGCTGCTACCACAGCTAACAGTGCCCACAGGGATGAAGGAGTAGGTGGTAGGCTGACAAATCGATGATGCCAGAGTGTCAGAAAGATATAGACAATGGTGGGCTACTCATTTACAAGAAGTACCACCTAGGCTAGGGAAACTAGATTTAGCCATGATCACGGTGCAGAGAGACGTCCTACAGAGGTAGGTGGTGACCCTGATTACCCAGTTGGGTATGGTGCAAGGACAATTAGCCAGTTTAAAGGCAAAGGTGGCTGAGTTACATACATAGGTGGGCAATCTTAAAGCCCAGATGGCCCAGGGTGGGGATGGAGATGGATATGGTGATGATGGTTAGGTGGCCGCCCTACACACATAGGTGACAAGGTTATAGGGCTAGTTAGCCATGGCACAGGCACAGATTGGGGCCTTACAGGCCCAGATACAAGCACAAGTGCAAAGGTCGATAGCACCACCACAGGCACCAGGATAGGGTTCCAGTTCATAGATAGGAGTGGGAAAGGGTCCCATAGGATAGGTACAGGGTTAGAGGCTAATGGGGCCACCATAGATAGTACTTGTATCTAGGTTACAGGAGGTGAGAGATGAGGCCTGGTATTACCAGGACCAACTAACGGTGGCAAGGATAGATTCTCTATCATATGCCAAGTATAAGGAACATCAGGCATCTAGCGAGAGGACCAGATCACACACCCATAGAGTGGAGAGAACAGGGGGCCATCGAGCCCCGAGACATGGTCAGGGTGAGGCCACCAGTTCACAAAGGCCAGTTCCAATTGATGTACCAGTAGGGACCCAGCCACCACCTATGATGGGTGGGGATATGTTAGCAGGTTACTAGACAGGGGCCGAGGAGGCAGAGGGGACAAGTGAGACATATATGGAGGATGTCCACCATGATGATGACTGATATATAGCCCTCAATTTGGATGTAGTTTTGATTTTTGATACATATCGGCCTGTATGCTGAGAGATGTTATACTTTTGATCATATACTGGCCGGCATGCCAAAGAGAGTGAGGATGTATGAGAGTTTTGTATTTTTGAGCATATACCGTCCTGCGTGCTGAAGATGGTGAGGATTTATATGAGATTTTTGAGAGACTAGATTATATATAGCAGCCTGTGTGCCGAAGACATTTGACAATTATGTATATAGATACTGTATTTATATAGATGATGATGATTATGGGCATTATGTGTTTGTGTTGAGAAGATTTAATTATTATGTATAGATGGACTTTTAGTAGGTGTGTTAGGCATGGATTCTTTAATTTTTGTAGTGAATGATGATATGGTTCATGTTTAAGATGTTTTATAATACATGCATAGTGATGGTAAAGAAATGGTAGTCAAAATAAATGTATGTGTTTGATGATGATAAAAATGTGAAGCAATATGTCATTTGTTTGGTTTAATTTCCAATTTTTTTATACAAAGGAAATGTAGTAGGGTAGAATGTGATTTAATAAAATGAAAGATGAATTGGTTAGGGTAGAGAGTGGCCGAGCTAACCCCCAAGGGCCTCATGCCCTTAGAGTGCTACCTACATAGTCCCGATGAAAAAGGACCTCAAGCCGATGTAGTTCTCCCATAATCTAGGGAAGAATATGAGGAGGTATGAGAATGAGATGGTAGGTCATAGGCATGATTTGGGTTTAGGTCTATTAGGTGTGGGTGAGTTGTGGGTAACTTAGAATAGGTGATTTCGATTGTGGTAGAAGAAGAATATTACCCCAAAGGTAAGTGTCGAGGACCAAGTCCTGTATAAGATAATCAATACATAATAAAGAAGGTTAAGAGATAAGAGCAGCAAGAAAGCCTCCTGATTAGTTAGGATCATATCGAGTACGTCATACCTTAGAGGAGGTGATGAACGTAAGACCCAACAGACATTTCATGATTGATTATTCTAAGGTTGAAAAGTAGTCACATGATCAAAAAATGTCATGGTTTCCAAGAGGTCCCTTGAGGTAGTAGAAAATGGGAGTGAAAATGGTGAGAGAGGTGAAAGGTTTTTAATTTTTAAATGGTATGAAGTAGCATGCTCTTTGGAAAGAGATCCAAGGTCATAATGGGCAAGTCCATGACTAAAAGGCTTTCTGTGTTGATTGATATTTGAGAAATATTGATCGATGTGAGAAGTCTATATGGGCTGAGGAAATTAACTCCTTGAGGTCTTCGTGAAGCTGATCAATGTGGGAAGCTTTAGATTCTCTCACTTTTTTTGAAAGAGATTTACATAGCTTTCCTTCGAGGGAGCAGTCTATTTATAGCAGTGATTGCAGTGAGGAAGATGTCATTTTGAGGGAATCATCTTTTTATTGGAAGTTTGACTCTAGGAGTTGGATCCCATGTGAGGGCTTTTAAGTCATGTACAATACCAAGGTGAAGAATAGGATTCTTGTTTAGAAAGTAGGGTGAAATGACCATGGGATATCATCTAGAGGTAGATGAAAAGTATCCATGAGAATTATGCTATGTGCATCATCGTGGTACACATATTTAAGAGAAGATAAAAGGTGACAGGTACGCACATTTCTCTTATTTAATAATTGGGGATGGCGTAGGAAGTGGATATCAATCAAGGGACAAGCATGGAAAGAGGAAAAAGGTGAGTTAGGACTAAAAGTAAACAGTAGAATGGTCAAAGATGTAAGATATTAAGGGGATCAAGCTTGGGTTTACCCTCGAGTGAATATAAATGATAAGCACCTGATCCATAAGTATGGGTCACGACGTATGGTCCAAGCCAATTAGGAGCAAATTTTCCCCATTTAATTTTTTCTACTTTAGTTACGTGTTGATTTTCTTTCAGGATGAGATAGCCAATGTGAAAGGTTCGTTCATGGACATGTTTGTCATAGGCATGTTTGATGCATTTTTGGTAAAATTGAAGATGATCAAGAGAGTTAAGATGATATTCATCTAATAACTCAAGTTTTGCTAAATAGTCCTGACAAAATTCATCACCTTTGAGCATATCATGGAGAGAAATGCAGAGTGAAGGGATCTAGAATTCAAGAGGTAAAACAACCTCTGTACCACAGATCGGAAAAAGGTGTAGCAGTAGTGTAAGTGTGAATACTAATGTGGTATGCCCATAGGGCAAAAGGAATGTGCATATGCCAGCCCTTCCCAATATCATTAACCAATTTCATGAGAATTTTGTTTAGGGTTTTATTGGTGGATTCAGCTTGGATGTTGGTTTGTGGGTAATAAGGTGACGTGAAACTGAGCTGAATGCCGAAGGCATCACAAAGTTTTCATAAGCTCTTATTTTTGAATTGTTTTCCATTATGAGTGATGAGGAACACCAAAGTGAAATGATGTGATGATTGATGAAATCACATATTTTCTTAGCTTTCCTGGAGATGAGTGGTATGGCCTCAACCCATTTTGTGTAGTATTCAGTAGCGGTGAGTATCCATTGATGGCATTAGGAAGAAAGGAGATTGATCTCTCTGACAAGAACCAAACCCCATTGAGAGAAGGGCCAAAGGTCATGTGAGTGACCTGTAAGGCATGACTAGGTGTATGATGAAGGTTGGCATGTTGTTGGAATTTTACACAATGCTTGACATAGTCACAAAAATCATGGTTAAGGGTTGGCCAGTAATAGCCTAGGTGAAGAATATGCTTAGCAATAGCAAGGCCACTAAAGTGACCTCCACATATACCATCATGAACTTTCTTAATAGTATAAGGAATTTAAGAACTCGTGAGGCATCGTAAGAGAGAAATGTCTTATTAATCTCATATACACATATATATCGTGGGCATATTTACAAATAAGTGTGCCTTCATCATGAGGTGTATAAAAAATATAGATTTCTATCATACAAAATCATCTATGGCTCTTGCCCACTCCTAGACTATCTAGTCCTCTATCTCACCTCACTTGAAGCATATAGACTGATCTTTCTAACTTAGTGGTCCATGTGATCTATCTAATCTCTATGACCTCATCCTTATCATGTGGCTATATCTTGGTTCTCTTTGGCTATATGAGATGAAAACCTCATATAAACCCTTGTAATAACTAACAACATGAGTTCTCACCAAAAACTCTTATAACAAGTCCCCCATCCCACTATCCTCGACCACCCAACATGTAGTATCCTTCTCTATGGTGACCTTATATAGCTAAGTGATCAATCTATCTCTCCCCTATCTCCCCATATGTCATCTCCATCTCCCTCTAACTCTCCCCATCCTCCATCTCCATCTACCCTCCTCCTCTTCTTGTTCCTCATGGACTTGGTGACCTTTATGGTAATCCTGGTATATATACACCTTGTACCTATACCTATCCTTTTCCATCATGTCCATATATCTATACATGTATCTATTATACCTATAAATGTCCTTGTCCATCATGTTACCAATGTAATGGTGCCTATACACCTTGTTGTCCTCTCCATCTCTCATCTCCTTAACTGACACTAGTTTATCCTCAACACACCTACCATCCTTGTCACCATCATTGATTTCGGAATGGTAAGAAAAATAGAAACTATCATGGCATACTATGCACCATAACCCACTAATGCTCTTGGATCCACAATTCCTACTTGAGCATCCCATACTTGTGGCAACACACCTAAAAACTATCCTTGAATGTACTCACTCTAATTTAAGGCCCAAATGTAGTATTCCTTTGATATAATCTCACGTACCACTATTTTCCATCATGATTCTCTTGTCTAACTCCCAACTTCCGCATAATCCCATCTGGTTTGTAGTACTCAATAATATAACCCCAAATACCAATAATATAATGTGCTATCTCCATAATCCCCAAATTTGCGACATCGGTCGCCCACACATAGGATTTGTATGGCCTCTAAGTGATATGTCTCAAATAAAAATCATCCAAGGCTCACCAATGATATGCCATATTTGGCCAGCTCTAACCACACACCATCCAAATAAACACGAATCATCTAGAAGTATATCACTCAACACTCCTACAGGCAGACCCACTACTATATGATCCCACACCTAGATATATGCTAAGGTCACTAGGCCCAAACTACTTTGAATCCTATATAAAACCATGTGCAGATCCCTATATAAATACACCACTATGAACACTCCCCATTAAAATACTACCGTTGAATCCATCAAGTCCACCACAAAACCAATCAATCCCAACTAAAAATGAATCTAAATCTTATCAGGTAACATAATGCCACTGATAAGTGCCATCTAATAGATATGTATCCACTTTATGACATCGTCTTCCATACACTCTTCTAGGTGCACTGCTCACCACTCTCTGTAGAGCTCAACATATCCAAATAACATCTATATATGAACTTGGATGTGTAATGGTCTCACATCCAACTGTATCAACCTTCCTTACATAGGAAATCTTAGTATCTAATAAACATCCTCTAGTGTCATGAACATCTCTCCTACCAACAGTCTGAATGTCTATAACTTGTTTTTCCATTTCTCAGAAAAAGCTATTAGCAATGCATGATCTAATCTAATATACGACATTCATACAACATATGCCAACCCTATCACCTTCAACACCACCGATCGTGATCTCCACTCTGTACACATCATCTATCTCTCAAATGATATTAGTCATGAACACCTCTCCCTAACATCTAGTAGACCTAACATCTCCTACACAATCTCCAAAACCATTGTTAGTCCTTTCTAACCAATTTTAGTAGATTTCTAAAAATCATCCTAGGTCATTTCCCTCAAAACCATGCCAGTGCACCCATATGCACACTAATGCATGCATTTTCATGGTAGCACATTAACTATGCATAAAATAACTCATATGTATGTTGTTGTTATCCAAATTGGTTCTCCCTTTGAAGACAAACAACATCAATTGGCTGAGAAATATGCTTAGAGACAAATAAATCATAAATTTAGTCATTTTGTAGCTGTGGGAGGATATAACTGGCTCTTTATCACTTGAGCTTGGATAAGTTGGATAACACCATGCTAAGGGTTTGGCATACCCTACTAATTTAGGTTATGCATTTAACTAGGGTGAGAGGACTCGTTTTGTAACCTGTATTTGCAAGGGAAATGAATAGATAAATAATATTTGACTCTCCTTTTTAGGGCATTTGAAAAATAAATTTGAGAAGCCATGGTTAATGCAACATAATCTAACTTTCATGTGTTGTCACCCTAGAAAATGTAGATGCCTCCTAGAAAAGGTTTAGGTTACTAGAGACAACAATAAAACCCACTTTCTTTTGTTATTTTTATTAAATTATAACACATGAGTATACATAGAACAAGCATGGGTAGTTCTTGTAGGATTTATCAGTTTTGGATGTAATTTGTTGGGGAATTAAGTAGGGTAAAGTTGATTATACCAAATTTATGGGAAATTTTAACAAAGGATGGAAAATCTACCAAATAAGATGATGAAAACACTTCAAATAACTAACAATGAACCTTCAACCAGAAGATGTGCACCCATAGAAGCCTAAATATACATGGTTTCACACATTCTTTGAGAATTTAAACATAAAATCGCATGTGAAAGACTCAATTAAACATCAAGAATCTCATATCTATCATGCCTAAGATACACTCATAGACTAACAAACAACTTGTATCAACAAAATGGAAGTAAAATGAATTTAAAACTATTTATTGCACAATGAAATCAAATATCTTCTCACACCAAAATTACAATTACCACAATACTACCCGAAGGATAAGATCTTGTATGATTTACAGTAATTCCTAACATAATATTACAACAGAAACATGAATAGCTACTTAAAACATCTCAAATTTAAAGAAGACACAACAATGCTCATGATTAACACAATTAACTCAAGACTCATCAAATTTATCATCAAGGGAAAATTTCATTTACAGTCTCAATGATTTTCAATGGGTGTATGCTCGCAACCATCTTGACATGATTCGATTTGAAGGCTAAGGAAATTAACATGTTTCTTAGAAAATTTCTTGGAAAAATAGTTTCTCTCAGTTTATGCCTTTCTATAAACAATTTCATAAAATTTTAACCCCCCTTATTCAAGATTATTCTCATTGTATTTATACAATCTCAGTCACTCACTCACTTTTCAGTCTTTCCCCCAAAAACATGAATCTCAAAGAGAATATTATTCTCTATTTATCCAGGTGGATTAGTTGTGATCCATTCACATTTTTTACTTCCATCAAATATGATTTAGACAACATGTTGGTGCCTTTTGACAATTATCTTAATCATTTCTTTCCTTTTAGCATGAAAGAAATTCATTTTTAATAATTCCCAGGTGGTTCCATATGGATTTATGTGACACGAAATCCTTTTCACCTTTTGAAAATATAACTCAAGCAACACATACCTATGTTTGTGCCGTTCATAACTGAGTGTCTTCACGTGGATTATATCACATCAATCAAACACCTTTTGTCGTACAATGCCAATCTTTCTCAAATTTATTTCCTTCGTGTGAGATGAGTAAAAATATTCTTTCATTTGATGATAGTGATTTTACTCTGCTCAACCTGTCTGTGCCATCCTCATTATAAATTTAGCTCCAATTTCTCACCAATATGCATCCCTTTTCAAACCTTGAAAGTGAAGAATATTTATAGAAATTTTATTAGTGCAATGATGAGTGTGGTTGTAGCAAAATTTTTAAAGTTATTTCTTTAGAATATTTAAATCAAATCTTCAACCTGAATAGTCCAAATGAAGCCTTTTTCATGGCTTTGTTTGATATTTCAGATCTAGGGGATACTAAAGTGCCCTTGACATATCAACAAGTTCAACTCTCACTCCTCCTGAGATTGATCAAGATCAATCCTATCTTCCTTGCCTTCCAATCCATGTACTATCATATTTTTCGGTGGGAACATCAGAAAGCTCCAAAAGATTTGAAAATTTTTGGATCAAAAGGAGACCTACCATGACAGGGGTGATTGAGTATAAGTGTCCCTTATTGTGTGATGAAAAATTCATGTTGATGAAGATTCTCAAGGAGTCCCATGTACTATATAACAAGTCTTCCATTGACATTGTGCCTACCATTTATCATAAAATGGATGTACTAGAGAAGAGAATCATTTCTTTGGAAAAAGGTCAAGAAATACCTGTTCCATCATTACCATCCACCACACGAACACTATCTTTGAGAAAGTAGAGGGGAGAATCAAGCTCCCATCCCTTAATTATCATCTTGGATGAGGAGGAAGCAGATCCTTCATCTCCCCATCATTCCAAAGCATCATTATCTACCACTAGGGAAGGCAAGGGCAAGTCCAATTTTCAACCTTCCATTCATTAAGTGTGATGGTCTTATTTGATAATGTAGACACTATCGAGACCTTAACCTGTTACTCTACCAAGAGAGCATTATCATTTCACGAGGAGTGACTGGGGTGAGTCTATTTTTAAATACCTTATTACACCAAGTACCTAGGATGTAATAATCACAATTCCAACTACTCCAAATTTTCCCCCTAAGTCTATTCCCAATAATTCTACTCCTTACAAGGAGAAAGGGAAGACGACATTTTCAACAGGTGGTTCAGATCTTTTGGACCAAGTATCTTCTTATCAGAAGAAGATCGAGCTAGGGAATATCATGGACAGTACTAGAATGACCCTTGAGTCATTGATGGATATGGGGATGTCTCAGAATCTGGTGGGGTCAATTGTATTTGTTCAGATAGCTTAGGGTTCAAATGAATTCATGTTGAGGAAGAACAAGCTATTGAACAAGCTTCCTCCACTTGGATGAGATTTCAAAGTAGGAGTGGAGGATAACTAAGTGTTGTTTCTCTTCTTGTGTCCTTACTTCCAAATATGTATTCAAATTTCTTCATCATGGGTTGGGGCCCCTATAAAACCCCAATTTGATTTATGTCTAAAACTACTGTTTCACTCAAAATGTTTCAGCTTCTGGGAATAGAGTTGCTTCTATCCTTTCATTCCTTTTAGAAACAGATAAGGTTAGGGCTAGGAGGAATACCTGTTGAACGTCGAGATGGTGTGCGTGTACCATAGAGAAAGATCAAGTTGACTCCGAAGAACTCCTTTTTGTCTTGGAAGGACTACCTGCAAATAAGAACACAAGACCACAAGATTTTGATTAGACAATAAATGAGGGAATTGCCTTGGGCCTAGGAAATATAAAACTTCCTTTTGAAGGTGGTCAGTTCCCCTGCTAATATGAATTAACACAAAAGACTGTAAAATATCAAATAAATTACTTCGTTGAGACGGGTAGGGGAAAGGCTGATTTTTGGTTTTGAGTCACAATAACCGATACCAGTTGCTGATAACTGATATCGGTATGGTCTAGGATCTGTAGGTTGGTTGTTTTGTGGGTTGGTCATGTTGTAGGGTAACAGTTTTGTTGGTAAGGCTAGTATATGAGTGATATTAGGTAATGAGATGGAGAGGTAAATGAATGATAGTTAGATGCAATGACACGTTGGGTAGTGGATCTAGGAATGGATTTATGGGGAATGTGATTCAAAAAGTCTAAGAAACGTTATTAAAGAGGACATGCAAGGTGTAACTTACTGGTTTATTGACGAAGATACAGGTCCAAGAACTCTGATGACAAAGGCAGAACTCAAGTGGGATGGCTTGACACACAGAAAGATGAGAAATCTCCCTCCCGATGATCAACTGAGTATCACCAGGTTTCTGGCTATTCCGTTGCAATCTTGGGCTTGATCTCCTTTTGCTGCAACTCTCCTTGTCTCTTCACTCGTCTCTCCTCGGCCAAGTGAAGATCCGAATGCTCTTTATCGCTCCCAATGATCTCTGTTGATTCAAAAATCCTTCGACCTTTGTTTCTGGTTAGGGGAGCCCATTTTACAGGGAACCAATGGTGGTTACGTAACCAACGGTGGTCGAGTAGGAACCGGCATCGGTAAGGAAAAAGTAGGCTATTTTTAGTAAAATAGCCCACCTTCCCTGCTTTTCTCCCGAGGGATTAGTTGCGGGCTTGGTCAAGTGACTAGAATGTCGGTTTTGGGGTGCAGAAAGGGGTCCTTAATCATGGGTGTAGGTGTAGACCAAGTTATAGGTCTTAATTAGGTTAGTTTAGGTTAGGACTAGGTCACGATGAGGTGGCAAAATGAGGTGGCAGGGGGTGAGGTGATGTGGATTTATCAATTACGAGGTAATTAATAAATAATTGTGTAAGGTTTAGGTGATGAGGTTAGGATACGAAAATGAGATACGGGTCACAAAGGGGTCATAAGACACAAATTGGTGTCTACATTAGCCCCTTATTATCGTGTAGCTTGTTTTGTAAAGCTGTGCGGACAATAATATGAAGTGGTTTCTCCTGTTAAGGATATAGGTAATCCCCCTGAAATCTATCACAGATTGAGAGAACGGAAAATCAAGGATAGGGTTGATAAACGGTGAATGGTGTAGAGAGGATGGTAAGATGGTGGGGTAGGTCCAAGGAAGCAGACACATGTTGAAATGTAATAATGCGACTAGGGTACATGATTTGACGAGCAAACCGGCAATGCATAGGCAAAGGTTGATAGTTTATCCAAACAAGGGTGATATAATCCTAGTATCCAAGGCATAGGAAGTAGCCTCCAGGGTATATAACAGGTAAGGTACAGGAACGTTAGGCATGTTCGGCAGTACCAAATGGTTGGTTTGGTTGAGATAAACGTCACGGTCTAGGTCTAGGCAAAGTAGGTCGACAGATCAAGTCAAGGACCCTAATCATGCTAAAACACAAACAGGTGAGCTCGATGGAACAAAAAGCTACATGATGGGTGGATAAAGTGTATGGTGTTGATGTTGGGCGAGGTATCGAAGTGGTACGGGCCTTGGGTCGGGCCAAGTTGTTGGGTTGCGGCCTTGGGTCAGGCCGGAAGGGTAGAGTGAGGCCGTGGGTCGGGCCGGATGGGTAGGGTGAGGCCTTGGGTCGGGCCAATGGGGTAGGGTGGGGCCTTGGGTCGGGCAAAATGGGTAGTGAGAGGGCCTTAGGTCGGCCAAATGGTTGGGGTGGGGCCTTGGGTCGGGCCAAATGGGTAGGGCGAGGCCTTGGGTCGGGCCAAATGGTTGGGGCGAGGCCTTGGGTCGGATCAGATGGTTGGGGCGAGGCCTTAGGTTGGGCCAAATGGTTGGGGCGAGGCCTTAGGTCGGGCCAAATGGTTGGGGTGAGGCCTTGGGTCGGGCCAGATGGGTGGTTGCATCCTTGGGTCGGGCCGGAGTGGGTGGTTGGTTGCGGCCTTGGGTCGGGCCGGTGAAGTTAAAATGGCTAAAGAGCAATGGAGCATATAGGCGATGTGGTAAAGAGGCAATGTGGTGGGAAAGGGAAACGTAGTGACTAAGGGCAAAAAGTCAGGTAAAAAGGACAAAACCGATATTGGTTATATATGACCCGTACCGGTTAGATACCCGACGCCAGTTCCTTAGGGCATGAATTGACGGTTATCGTTCAATGTTAAAAACCTATAAAAAGAAAAATATGGCTAGTTCATTGTCATTTTGTGAATTTGGAAATCAAATTAAGTTTTCTGAGGTGGAATATTGACATTGTTGTATTTATTGGCTGAGGGTGCACTAGTTGAGTGGAGAAGTGAGTTTATTGGTGGGCCCGAGTGAGGAGGAGGCAGTAGGTGATTGGCAGAGGACCCAGTAGAGAACATTTAGAGCCATGGCACAGCCAGGAGGAGCAGGAGGAGCTGGACCAGCTGGACCACCACCACCCATCCCACCATGACGACGTGTTGTCGTACCGGTAGGTTCAAAACCCTGCATTGTGTTCATTGATTGCATTATGCTAATTTGGGGTTTTGGGTAGGAATGTATGTTTTGGATGAAATAAGTAATAAATGGAAGTGATTGAAAAAGGGAGAGGGTATATAGGTTAAGTAAGCCAAGGTGGCTGGGTGGGTAGATTTTTAGGGTATTTGGGTGGGTATTTGGAAAAAAAATGAAAAAATGTAGGTGGGGGGCCACACGGGGGTTCGGCTCCGGGAAATTACAGCGACCGATGTTGGTCATTAAGCAACCGACATCAGTCGCAAAATTTAGGGACGAGGTGCTTTGTGTTTGGCCGGTGTTGGTCGGTAGTTGACCAGTATCAGTAGGAAGAGGGCCGCGGTCGGTTATTGGGGACCGGTACCGGTCCGTAGTGGTTGTTAGGTTTTTTTTTTTTTTTTTTTTTTTGTGGATTAAGTTATTGTGTTGTGTTGAGTTAGGTGTTGTTTGGGTTGGGATGGGGTGTTTTGGGGTGGGTTGTTTTGGGTAGAAAGGGAGGCGAATAGCGTAGAGAATAGGTGGGTAGAGGGGTGTGTTAGAGAGTCGTGGTGTGGCTAGGTGGAGAAGAAAAGTGGGTGTAGAGGGTTGTGGTGTTGTTGTTGTAAAGAGTAGAGCTAATGTTGTGGGTTGGTTTTGCAGGCACGTCAGCAGCTGACGATGCGGGACAGGATGCCCCTGCTATTGGTGCGGATGTGACCACATGTATCTGCAGCACACTGGGTGATCATGCGTGAGGTGGGACTCGGTGGAGTCCAGCGATACAGAGCTATTGACAGAGATCATAGTTTGATGGTTGCCCTCATCGAGAGATGGGATCCGGTGACCAATGTGTTCCATCTCCCGACTGGAGAGATGACCATCACATTGGAGGATGTATATCACATCCTTCGATTACCTATTGATGGAGAGGCCATTTTTCAGGTGGATGCAGAGACAGCCATGGACAGCATCCTACAGGTTTTCAGGGATGCAGCTGCGCTAGTGACATATCACAGTGTGAGCATCGGGTATGGTGATATGTATCGTGCGCACCGACATGAGACACGGTTTTCCGTGTTGATGATGATCGGGATCACCTACTTCGCCCTCCCAGACTCAGAGGGAGGCCGCTTTCCACGGGCATTGATGGGGGTGCTTCATGAGATGGTGGAGGAGCACACCTGTTATGCTTGGGCACCAGTATATCTGGTGCAGTTATACAGGGAGCTGTGCGGCTATCGCCGGATAAGGCGATTCGGGATTTGTTTGACATTTTTACTTCACTGTTGGGCATATGAGCACATCATATGCATCAGACCAGTAGGGTTACCCCAGCAGCCAGGGCCACAGGTCATATATAGATACAACTTTCAGAGGTGGTTGGGGGTCGTGGGACAGCCACGAGCAGTGCTTGTAGGGTGGGACGTCACCTATTACAAGCATTTATTAGAGGGCCTGACAGCGGTAGATATTGTATAGAGACCTTACAGAGGTCATCACCCGCACAGAGGAGCCCGAGTACAGTTACGCTTGATCCAGTACACTTTCTGGATAGCAGGACGGAGGCCGGGGGGAGAAGAGTACGAGAGGATACCCCTAGAGAGGGTACACAGGCAGATGGGGCTGCGACAGGACCGAAGCCACTCCCTTCCTCAGTACAGGAGGGCTGAGTAGAGGGCCCCACTGCCGGCCCACAGCCTGTGGATCCAGATGAGTTGGCGAGAAGGCCGGTAGATATACTGTAGATGATGCTGGCTATACGGGAGCATATATGGTTTTGGTTGGGCTTGGTCAGAGAGCCTCGAGGGTAGCCACTGCCTGCACATCCAGACTTGGCAGCGGTGATGGCAGAGTGAGATCACTCACGGGTCGGTGCAGCTATTCGGGGCAGCTGGCTGCTGCACAGGCACAGATAGGTGTTTTACAGGGGCAGCTACCTAGGTGTAAGGTACGGCATAGGTACCGAACCACTAGCAGTGGCCACATGGCACAGCCAACCAGCCCCAAATGCCAGGCACAGGGGGCACTGGTAGTAGGAGTCCGGGGACCAGCCCCAGCACCTACGGTTGGCACGGGACAGATATATGGAGGCGAGAGCGGAGGCCCGGTACTATCAAGATTTTCTTGATGGTTACCGGAGCTGAGTATCAGCCATATGCAACTTATAGAGCAGAGACCTCCCATAGTCAGAGATCGCAGGGAGGTGCAGCCACAGCCGGCAATGTCTGTTACAAGCAGGAGGCGAGAGGCACCACAGGGACGCAGCAGGGAGAGGTGCTGAGGGCGGTGGGGAGAGCTGAGGGATCCTTGCATTGTTTTGTATATGGACATGGGCACCAGTCTGCGCACCGGTTTGTGTTTGATAGAGGCCTACGTGCCTATATTTATTCATTTATTCATTCATTTATTGTATCGGCCTGCGAGCCGAGTACGAGTTGTATAGTTGATACCGGCCTGCGAGCCGAGTATATTTTTGATATGAGGGACTGGCCTGCGAGCCGAGTCGAGATTATTGACATTTATTGCGGCCTGCGTGCCGGCTTTGTTGTATTATGAGATCACAGAGGTCTCGATGCAGGGCATATTGTATATTGGAAACATTGTATATGTGATATATAGATATGAGGATTTGACTCACATGCTTGTGTTGAAAATGTTTTTAAGTATTTTGTCGATGGTTTGTGATATTTGATGTATAATAAGGTTTAATTGACATGTTGATATATTGATGATGTTGATGTTTGTTGTTAATGGGATGCAGTCATGTTATATTATGAAATGTGGCATGTTTGTTGCTGGGTTTGGTGACATTGTTATATATGTATCTGATGAGTTGGATCCAAATGGTGTATAGATTGATAGTTTTTTTGATATCCTTAGATGATGGCATGTTTTTTTTTGGTAATTGTAGATAGATGATATGGATGAAATCGTAATGAGAAGTGGATTAGATGGAAAAATATGGATAATGGTGTTGTTTATGCAGGAAAAGAGGCGGGGCGCGATAAAAAATTAGGTAGAAAATGAAGAAAGAACGATGTTCAAAAAGGCAGGTGTGTAACCGATATCAGTTAGGTAACCGGCGCCGGTAGTTAGTAGACCGATATCGGTTATGTAACCGATACCGGTTATTTAGGTATGAGCTTTTCTAAAAATAGAAAAGCTAGGGTGGCAACTTAAGTTCTAATTGTGAGAGCCATGCAAAAAGTTAAATACGCGAACGTGACGCTTTTTGACTACTAAGACAGGTAATTGCATGAGAGATTTGAGTGATAAGGAGAAAAGAGATAGGGAAAGTGAATGTGATCTGAGATTTCAGCAGGCAAGAAAGGTGAATTTGAAAAGGGGTGGTGATCATGGCAGAACGAGGAGAAGCATCCAGCAGGTAGGGACGAGAGGGAAGACAAGTGCCACCTCAAGCTGCTGCAACTCAGAGGTAAACGTTTTGGTTGTGATTTGCTTACTGCATGTTTTGTGATAAGATGGGGGGAGAGTAGGTGGGTAGTATGAGAAAGGAAAAACATGATAACAAGGGTTATCAATGAGGTGAGTGTTACGTGGTAGGTATCAAGGGGTTTCAGGTATGTATGTGTATACAGAGAGAATAAACGAGCAATTTATTGTCGTAGGTGGTTGTTTGATTAGGCAAGGTGTAATGTAATTGACAGTGACTGATAGCGGTTTAGGGATAACCGGTATCGATTACTGAACCGGTACCAATTATTTATAACTGATACGGTTACTGGAGGAATTTCCGAATGTGAGAATAACCCTTAGGGATTTGATGGATTGAATGGTTGTTTGGTGTTTTGATGTATGCAGGCAGAGGCAGGGTTGAGGATGAATGATAGTGTGCCAGCACTGTTGTCACGAATCCGAGCGGATGTAACAACCAGCGGAATGGAACATTGATAAATCGTTTGGGGTTAAGTGGAATCCGCTATTATTCACGAATCGCACGTAACCATGCTATGTACAGGTGTGATTGAAAGATGGAATCCAGAGAAGAATACGTTCTAATCAGCCAACAGGGGACATGAAAGTTAACACTGAAGATGTGTTCCGTATTTTGAGGCTCCCTATTATAGGAAACCAGTATATCAGGCATTACCCTAGCGCAGCGCGGGGAGCGATAATAACAGTATTTGGTCCAATACGCACGAAGATTTGACACAACAAGGTTTGTCATTCACATATGGGATAATGTATGTAGACACCCTGAGGAGACAAGGTTAGCAGTGATATTAATGATAGCGTAGGGTATATGCATACTGAGGGCGGAAGGGGGAAGATTTCTAAAGGCATTGATGTGTGTTATTTGGGAGATGATAGAAAGGAAATGTGACTTTTGCATGGGCACCTGATTATTTGGCGGAACTATACAAGGGTTTATGGCTTGTAGGCAAAATCACAGGACGACACTGGATTGTTCATACTTATTACACTGTTGGGCCTATGAGCACATTGTTGCGTGCACCAATAGGCTGACCCATCCAGTCAGGAGCGACCGGAGTACAGAGGTTGGGGTTCAGACGATGGGTCGACAGAACACGAGGCAAATCGCCAGGCTGTGACGGGTGACATTAAGTATTACAGGTGGTTGGGAGAGGGGTGACGATTGCAGATATCTGTTGGAGTCCTTACGGGACTATATGGTAACAGAGAACATAGCTGAGGAGTTGAGGGTGTAGAGTGATTGAGTGGATCGCGGGCACAGGGCCAGGTGGTATGAGAGGATTCCTTGATGGCGTGTGTGACATTTGGATTTTGTGCAGGATAATACCCTGGCTTATAGACCAGATATGATGATCGAGACGCCAGGCATACATTCTCCACCTCCCCCCGACCAACACCCTCCAGACGGTCCCTGAGAGTTTAGGCAAGCCAATCGCAGGGTAATGTATGCAGGAACGACAAAGGCCTATAGATTATGGTGGTAGTAGAACTGCGAGGTGTACGTGATCAAAAAAAGCCTGACATAAGCCTTTTTTTATTGGGATTATAGCAGAGGGGGGGAGATTGTCCTGCAGAGTTTATTTCAGCAGCTCCAAACTAGGTAATGAGGCAAGAGTATTGTTAGTGTTGCGTAGTCCACGGGCGGAGAGCTAGAAGGCTGGATTCCTCCATGCGAGCGGGCATATTCATATGTTACAGGAGAGATTGGCAATCAGTGGCGGTACCAATAGCCGCGGTACCTTTGAGGACGGAGAGGCCCAGTGAGGGAAGCGGTCGACGATCACGATCATCCCTGGGTTTGGGATGAATCGTGATGGTCTAGAGTAATGTTCTAGAGGTATAAGATAAATAGGATCCGACCTGCGTGTCGATGATAGAGGATATGTATTTTTTAAACATCTAAATAAGACTGAATGTATGTTGATTCCGAGTTATGATACTAATTAGAATGTTTTTCGTTTTGACTGTTGGTGTTTTGGAAAAAGGATAAACGAGGAATTGATTAATAGAATACACAAAAATATTTATATTTACCACCTGATAGGTATGGTAGGGATGTTCGAGCTAACCTTGGGGACGCCCATGTCTCTGAAGTGCTGGCCTAAATAGCCCCATTGCACACGCAAGGAGTGGCCTCTGACCGATGTATTCTCCCTTAGAACCAGGGAGAGGTGAATTTAAGGTATGGTTAGCAATGTTTTGGTATAAAAATGTTGATATTCATTTGGTAAGGTAGGTGAATGGTGTTGGTAATGACTTGTGATGTTGTAAAAGTATAAGGGAAGCAATGCAAAAGTTAGCCCTACCCAAGTAGTCGGGAAACCATGTCTGATTAAGATCAACAACACAATCTTTAGATTGCGAGCAACGAGGAAAGAATGCTCCGAGGTGTAAACGAACGAAACAAACGACATAATAACATAACATAATGAGCTTTAACCCTAGGTACCGTTGCTGACGAGAAGTCGATAGGTAAAAGAGTTTGTATATCACAATATATCGGTTGATGTCACGTCCCTTGAGTTGAACATGGTTAGGTAGGTGGATATATACGAGGTACGAGCACTTGTTACAAAGTGAAGTTTCTGACGAAAGAGAACCTACCCTAATAGGACAAGATCCATGACTTCAAGTTCTTTTGATGAGGCTTTTATTTACTGATATAGATTGATCGATGCGGGAAGTCTACAAGGGATATTGATTGTACTATTCTTGAGGTCTCACAAAGCTGATCATGTGAGAAGCGTTCTGATAAAGGCTGACCATGTATAAGCTGTCCTTCGAGGGAGCATCTATGTATAGTATGCGATATGATTTTAGTGCATAGTCTTTCCTTCAGGGGAGCAGTCTCATAAATAAGTGGCAATAGGTGGGCCTATGCTTTCTTCGATGGAGCAGTCTATATCTAGGTAGATAGCTATATGTCCTTTTAACATGAGCAATCTAGTTTTGTTAGGAAGTTTGACTCAAGAAAATCCCATAAGAATACGGCTTATTTTTAATAACTTTTAGTCATGGCTGACTAAAAGGGGAAGGCATTGCTAAGGTGAAGTGAGACTCAAACTATGTGAGCTTGATTTTTATTATGAGGTGTAGGAAACAAAGCGATATTTAGTGGTGAAATGAGCTAAGGGCTGAGGCAGTAATGTAGGATAAAAGTGATGTAACACCAAATTCAAACAGTAGAATTGTCGAAGATGCCAAGGATTAAGGGTCCCTCAGGCCTTACCATTAGCGAAGCTAAACGATAAGTACTGATCCATAAGTGTGAGTGATTATATAAGGCCCAATCCAATTCGGGCAATTTTCCACGTTACTCTTTTACAGTTGGGTACTGTTGAGGCATTTTGAGGACAAGATCACCCCCCTTAAAGGTATACTCATGAAGTCACTTATCATAAGCAATTGAAGTTTTTGATAGCTTTGGAAGGTGATCGGAGAGCTGTAAGACGACGTTCATCAAAGAGCTCCAATTGGCTAAACGCTCTTGGCAGAAAAGAAAGAAAAATAACGTGGTGAGATATCCTGAAGAGATATCTGAGGAGGCTAGTTGTATTTTGAGAGGACAAGACAGCCTCGGTACCATTATACCAAAGAAAAAGGGTTTGTTAGCATTAGGTAGAGTACGAATGCTAGTATGATAAGCCCAAAGGGCAAAAGGGGATGTGATCGTGCCAATTTTCCAGAATCATGACAAAATTTCATGGGATTGTTAGGGTTTTATTAGAGGAGTAGGCTTGTCCATTTGCTGTGGCTCAGAGGGGGGGATGATGAGAAGCTAAGTTTGATACCAAAAGGTGTCCACAAAGGTCTTGACAATAACTTATTTTTGAAGATTTCATTATTGTTTCGCATGAGGGAACACCAAAACGACAGATAATGTGGTGGTTAAGGAACTCTACAATTTTTATTTTTGTTGAATGAGTGGAATAGCCTCAACCCATTTTGTGTAATATTCTGTTGACTGTGATAATCCATCGGTGAGTTGGAAGAGGCTGGTGAATATCACCAATAAGGTCTAAACCCCATTTGGAGAAAGGCCAAAGAATCGCAGGAGACCTGTAGGGGGGCTAAGAGTATGTTGAAGTTGGCTGTGTTGTTGACATAAACACAATGCTTAACATATTCATAGTAAATCGTTATTGAGAGTAGGCCAATAATAACCAAGGCGAAGGATTCGTTTCGGCCCCATGCCAGGGCAGCCTAAAATGCCCACCACAAATACGTCATGTACCTTGTGGATGGTATGGGTGACCTCAACACTGGTGAGACATAGAAGGAGGATGCACTCATCAAAAGCACATAATAACAGAGTCCATCCAATAACAAAGATTAACGAGAAAGCGTTTAAGAAATACGACTTTGCCTGGTACTAGTCGGTATAGTAGGCAGAGGGAGAACAGAGGTGTAAGTAGTCGTGAAATTGGTGATACAGGTATCCTGTGCAATTAACCAGGACACCATTATTTATCTTAAAACAACCGAAGGTGAATAAGATGGGGGAAAGGTTGTTGGGACCAAGACGAAAATGTCAGAGTCAGTTGATGAAGCCTGGATGGAATTGCGGGCTAAGAAGGACCATAGTCTCCGCAAATTTTTAGTGGAGCGGGGGAATGGTTTGGATAGAATAGCGAGTAAATAAGGCGAGAAGTTGGAAATCCACGTAGTGTTGTTACTTTGTTGGAAAGTTCCTCATTTTTTGCATTGGTAGATGCCCATAACTTGATTGGACTACCAATTGAGGCATCACCAAAAAAATATGATAGATTTGATACCTAAGTGTAACGTTAACTTGGGAGACCAGAAACACGGGCCTCCGTAATTCCACTGTATTATTAGTGGCAAGGGAAATCGAGTCGGAAATGAGAAGAGGCATAGACTCAGGCATCGAGAGGAATGAGAACAAACACCGGTGCTCCCCGCCCCTCTAGGCATTTTAGGATCCATCGAAGAAGAGGGTCATTGGATTACCGGACTTCCTCCCTGTGAGTGAAAAGAGTGGCGATGAGTTCATTCGGGGATGTAAAAATTGGTAAAAATTGTTCCCTGGGTCAATGGGGCCCTTCCGCAAAGTTGATTGCGATGGTTTGTCCCTTGTCCTTTGGATGATTCCGGTGGACAACTCAAGGTTCGAGTTCAGCGCAGGAGGGGCATGCATGCCATCTGGGGAAATGAGTTGGGTTTTTAGATGAGGTTTGCATTACATGTAATGGAATGGAGGTCCGTTGTTGGTGATGACGAAAGTTTTGTTGTGTCAGAAGGTTAGTGTTGGGAGTTGGGGTTAGCCACAAAATGATAGGGGATAGGGCATATAAACTTTTCTACATGTGTATACCTAGTCTCATTAAGTCACCAAAGTACGGACTATAATAATAAATGGCTGTTCTCGATTCTCAGGAGTCACGATGTGCAAGCATGGCCTACAGCGTGGGTCAGTGGAAGAAAAGGTAAAGGTTTATCAAGGGTGGCGTCCTGAGGTGGATAACAGCGGTGGATGCAATGGAGATAAGTTTGAGGCTCAAAGGAAGGTGCGCACTATTCGCTCCATTGAAATCAATGCCTTTTAAGAAGGTGATGGATACGGTTGACATCGATCGAGAGTTGGGAGATGAAACGTTCGGATAGATGGAGCTTACCGTGTTCAACTACGCAATGTTTGCGATTGGTAGGTGGGGGCATTTCAGGATAGCTTGACTTTAGAGGGTCGACCCGAGCCACGCAAAGGACAATACAGCCAAGAAGTTTGCCCGAAAGGACACCAAAAGAACATTTCTTTGTTGAAAGGCATTGAGGCCGACAGATATTGTAACGGGCGATCAAAAAATAATGTTAAAAACATGCGATGTTCACACGATGTTTAGATTGACATGAAGAAGTCGACGTAATATTTAAGGATAGTGTGCAAATGTCATGAAAAATGTAGGTCACTTAGGCCCGATGATAGGTTTGCACCAGAAGCTTAAGGCAAATGGAAGTACACCGGTAATAGAAGGTTCCCCAAGGAGTTATGAATGGCAGTTTTAATGTGATCGGTGGGGGGTGGGTAACCAAAATTTGGTTATATCCCTGAGAAGCCATCCATGAGAGAGAGATCTCATGGCGGCAGTGAGATCTACAAGTTGGTCAATGGCTAGGTAGGGGGAAGTCATCCTTCGGGAAAGTGAGGTTAAAGATCCTAGAAATCCGTGCTATCCGAAGTCCCCCCATTGCTTTAGTGACAGGTAAGATGTTTAGAAATCATTGAGGTAGTCAACAGGCAGGACCGAAGGCAAGAAAGGAGTCGTGAAGCTCCTCTTTGACCAAGAGAGCAATGAGGGGATGCATTTTCTCACTTTCATTTAAGTGGCTTGGAATCAGGTTTTAGTGTAATGTTATGGATGCAATTGTCGGCTCAATCCGGCTGTCAGGGTAGGACCAAGCGGAAAGCTGGTTGCGAGCTACGAAGAAAGGTAGTAAAGGTGACTTGTTTGCCTGTGTAAGGGATTTTGATCTTCACAATGTTGAGCGAATCTCCTCGTTGTGGATTGTTGATTTCTATAGTAGATTCGTTCAGCTGGTTGAGTTTCGTTGGTACGCGCGTTGACTCTAGAGGTCATCCACGCAAAGGTAAGTGCGGCTGGAGTCATCATCGACACTCCCCAACGTAATGAAGGAGTCCTTTCAATCATGGTCTGGATCTCTGGGCTAAGAAGGGGCTAGAGAGGGTCCTCCTTATCACGCTGCTAATTGAGAGGTGCTTTTTTTTCTTTGTTTTTTTTTTTTTTTTTTTTCTTTTTTTTTTTTTTTTTTTGGTTTTTTTTTTTTGGTGGTGTGGGGGGGGGGGTTGGGGTTTTTTTTTTGTTTTTTTTTTTTTTTTGTTTTTGTGTTTTTTTTTTTTGGGGGGCGGACAGGAAGATAGCATTATGAAAAAAAAAAAAAAAGTTAGGAGGGATAGATTGGGATCTATCGACTCGTGGGTGACGAAGCCAAAAATGGGTGATGATGTTTCGGTAGGGGTTGACGTCGTTTTCCTATAGAACCCAACTGACACGAGGTGTTCCTCTATGTAGGGTGTTTCAGGAAAGGAGACCATTGTGATCATTGTGTTTGCGTGTAGTCACGGGAATGAGTGTATGTCGGGCCTTGTTCATAAAGGAACCAAAACCAAAGAATTTCCAAGCAAACGAGTTTTAAGAAGGTGATGGGCGAATGACGATTGTTCCAGTATTGAAAATCGGATTGGAAGGGAACCACACAAGAGGGAGATTAGGGTTAATGGAGGATGTGCAAACACCTAATAGTTAGGTTGGTGCGGAAATGGGGAGGTCCGTAAGAGATACGTCCCCACACGACGGTCATAGGTGGAGTGGCATGTACCTGTCGTCCTCTGTGGGGTATGGAAAGACCTACATTAATAGGTGATACTCCCTCGCGGTAGGCCGTTTTTGAAAACATCTACTAAGGGGTCGCGGTTGGGATGTTAGTTGTTTCCTTGGGAGGAAAGTGGTTTTTGCGACGGTGGTTTCATCAGTGAGGCGTAGGCGGTTGAGGTGGAGGGTTGAGGTACATTTGAAGAGGAGGGTTGGGTTTGAAAATGAATGGGCAGTCTTGATGGTACAAGCAATAGTTAGGTATTTTTTTTTCCCGGTATAACCATTTGCAGGTTTTAAAGGGGGAGGCTCAGCTTTTACGGTTGTTAGGACGTCCCTCGTACTCAAAATTTTAGCATCTATGTAATGTTGAGGGAACGCATACCAATAGCACTGGATCCAAGGGTGACCTCGCCATATGTTATATTGGAACTCTCCTTCGAAGACATAGAAGAGATCGGGTTAAAGTAAGTGGTGCATACCTGAATGTGAGGATCACGGTGGCACTAGGTAGAGGGTACATAGAGTCATTGAATGACCGAAAACATGATGGCTTGGAAAAAACCACAGTAGCTAGAAGGGATATTCATTTATTGGACGGATTGAAGAGATGATGTTAGGCTAGAACCCCCGTAAAGCATAACACGACCTACATTGAATTTCCGACGTACGATGAGATGCAAAGGGTTAAGGGTAGAGGTCAGGATCTTCTGTACCAAAAAGCCAACAATTCATCTTCAGAGCAACTGAGCACGTAGCTTGTGTACAGAGACAGAAGTGGTTGGGGCAGAGGGGGTGTTTGATGAGAGAAGCAACGGATGGGTGTTTAATGAGGGAAATCGCAGGCTTCATAGGTAAGACCTCGATCCCTTAAGATTTCACCGAGAGCTTGTTGATGAGATTCGAAATCTGAAGGAGATCATATAGTGTCATATTTTACGGGCGATTAGTGAAGCTTGTTGATCCTGGCTCGATGGGCAAAATCCATTAGAGACGGGGTAAGCGGGTCCACAAATAAACCACTTTGGGGCGTTGGTGGTTGCAATCGGGAGTTGGATGGAGAGAAGAGAGGGACGCAGTGTGCTTTCTCTTCATTTATCGGTGTTTTTCTGCGATACGAGTAGCAGACACTAATCATATTAATCTCGTAGATTGAGATGAGGAAGATGTTGGAATTAAATCATGTCTTCAAGACGGTGGGGTTGTATAATGAAGATTCTTGGTGAGGCGGGTGGGAGGGCGGGAAGATGATATCAGTAGAGGGAATTGAACACACGGGTTCTCCCATTACATAAGTGTCTTTCTTACTTTGTATCTGGAGAGGGAATGACCGAAGATGGTTTTAAAGTTTGCATCCGCCACATCATGTCCTAGTGTGCGGTGATAGGTGCAGATTTAGGACTTATCATACCCTATGGCGAAGGTTTTTTTAGACGGGGTCATAAGGTCTGGTGGGGGTAGGGAAATGGTCGCATCTCCACCAAATAGCTAAGGATTTTGCCATAAGAATCTTGAGTGGGGTCAAAACGAAGGAGGATGAGGGTATTGGTTTGCGTTTTGGTTAATGTTTGGGTGGGTGGTTCATACGTGGTGGTGGTTTAGCTGTAGGGGTGTTGGACACGTGGTTTTCACTAAAAGTGGGTTTCTTTGGCGCAGAAGCTATATTCAACTCGTTAGATGATGATGCTACAGAGGACATCGGTAGCGGGAAACAACCACGAGAAAGGGGAAGGTGAAGAGTGACAGAAAATAAATCCTTTGATGAGGAGTTCGTTTAGGGTTGATGGGTGGACAGGATACGTGGGGTGACACAATGTTGATATACCTTTGATCTCTGTAAGGCTGCAGGTGACGGGTAGTCGTTTTGTAAGAAAAAACACAGAGGATGATATATTGATGCAAGGTGGAGGGATGAGGCCCATATGGAAGGTAGGGTGACGACTGATGTGTTGATTGTGATAGAGGCACGGATTGAGTTGTTCCTAGGTGGCGGGGGAGGCCGGGACCGGCGTCTATACATGCCCTGCCCTACGACCAGCACCGGCCCCCGCTTCGCTCGCGGTCCGCCGCTTATTTTTGGATAAATCGAGTCGATTAGCGGGGTTGCGTTAGACTAGGCATAGTGAGGGGTCCAAGTGTAGGGGAAGATTTGGTTAGGTTAACAGAGGTCGGCTGGGCTACTCGGTATAGAGACGGGGGGTGAGAATGAGGACATAGGCATTTGAGTTTCTGTAAACCACTTAGGGTATATGGTAGATGGTGTCAGGATCGCGTCACATGGCATTTGAGTAGCAGAGGGGGTACTCAAACGTTACATAGGACTCGTCATCTTCTGGGAATGAAATCTTCAGGCATGAATTGTAAATTTGTACGGAAGAAAGAAGGGGTGGTGATTCTAGTCCACTGGGGTGTGAGACAGGGTAGATGAGGTACTGTTATCAATAGATATTAAGAGGTCGACTGGGGTTTTGGGGGTTGTTGAAAAATTTAGGTTATGAAGGACTAATAGGCCGGGGGCATGTTTGGAGGGTTGTATGGTTAAAGAAATTTGGTTTTTGAGTTGGTTGCAAGAGATTTCTCGTCTAAGGATGTCAACCGGAGCTGGCGAGCCTTCATCTTGTGCAGCAAGAACGGTTAGAAGGGGATGTTTGGAAATAGATAAATTAGTAACATCCGTTCGCAACTTAGGGCTGTGGTTGTAAGTAGACTCATTGATGAGAAGAAAAATCTGGGCAGTTAACTTCTTTATGGTAAAGGGAAATGATTTCGCTTGGCGTGATGGTGGTGAAGGAGGTTGGATCCGTTGGTTAGTGGAGAGGCTTGATTAAAATTTTTCTGATAAGGCTTTGGCTGGGAGTCGAAGAAGGCATGGATACATGAAAACATTTCTTCCTCAACTAAGATATCCTGGTTACGTTACTGTTGGACGAGTGATTTGGGAATGGTTTGTGAGATTTGCAATTTCGTGTTGGGTTGGCAGGGGCATTAGGATTATCGAGGGGTTTATATCACCTACGGCAACCATTTTCCTGCACAGTTTCAACATTTTGCAGTTTTCATGACTATGTCTTTTCGCCGGTGAGTGTGTGTGAAAGTTATGAAAGTTACAAGAAGTCATTTTCTTGTGTACCAGGAAGGGATATAGCGCGGGTAGAGGTGGGATTAGAGTAGAATCAAACCCGGAGTGGGGGTTTAAATAGGAATGGCAGGTGATTAGCTCTAGTTTGAGCATTTTTTCCAAGATGACACCATAAGTTCTCCTAAGGAGTTGTAAATGATGGGCTGGATTGGTAATTACTAGGGGTTTTGGATTTGGGGATATAGACGGTTTTTGAGATTTACCATCACCGCTAGTGGACAGCCCTTTTATTTTTAGAAGTGGAGTGTGAGGAGTGGGGGTGTTTGGTTTATTGGTAGAATCTGGGAGGAGTTAGAAAGAAATTTGGGGTTGGTTTTTGTTGCCACACAACCGCAATTTCTCTATGTCTAAGGCTCGAATTTCTAGTTTCCAAGCCATGGGTTAAAGGCCTCATCAATATGTGCGGGAAAAGTTTTGAATTTGACACTGAAGAGGAGGAAATGTGCTAGGAAAGGCCCACGTAAAAAGTTCATAAGGCTTTAGCCTGAGGAGAAGGCTATGTAAGTGGTGATAAGGCCCTGCCATCGTCCAACGAAATCTTCGATAGATTCGTCTTCGATTGTCGGGGATGGCATAAAGGTCCGGTGATAGAATTTCTTGGCAATGTTAATGGAGAATATGACCAAGAAAGATTGGCTAGTTGGTTTTAAAAGAGGAAGACTTGAGCGTTGGGTTAAAGGCACTGTGACCCACTCCAAGGCTGGGGTCCTGATAAAGACATGGGAAAGGTGTGGAAGTAACAAGGTCATCATGAGCAATCAAATAACAGCATGCTAAATGATGCAAGTGTTGTGCGGTCCTCGTACTGTTAAAACGGCGGTTAATTTTTGGTAATTCCATTGAGGAGATATGAATGAAGGGGGACAGAAGGGTGAATAGGCTCCGACAAACTGGCTCGATGTCAAGGGCTATGACCTCTGAAACAGAAAGCTCCAGATTATGCATTTTGTCCATCATTTGTTTGATGAAATCCGTGGTTTTAGATAGATGATGGTGTGGTTATGGTAAAACGGAGGCAAATTGGGGCCAAGTTCCTCCGCTTGGACATGATAGGGTTAAGTGTTGATAAGGTATGGGGATAATATGTTGAGGCAACTGAATAAGGATTCCCATATAAGATGTTGAGGTCACTAGATACGTGTATGGGAATGAAAAGGTAGGAAGAGCTTGAGAAGGAAAGCCTAGTGTGGATAGTGGCATAGAGCCAGTCCATGAACGGAGCAGTCTACAAGAGAGATGATGTAGGGGCAATCGGCGGTATGGATATTTGGGGGTCCCAGATTAACAAACGGAAACCAATCTGAGTCGTATGAAACCTCTGAAAGAAGCCGTCGGATTGGAGACGGGGCTAAAGATGTAGAAGCAGGCGTGTTATCAGGCGAGTGGGAGCTTAAATATCACTATACTAATAGGCAGACCAACAAGGACTGACCACAGGCATACGGTCAGGGGTAGAGACCTAGTATTGTACATCGCTAGATTGCATCCAAAAACTTGGCAAAGTCCTTATCTCCTTCTCCCACCATGAATTTTTTAGGAATCGCTGGTATCCGTAGATTCCCCCAGAATGTGAGGGGGTGATTCAGCAGGCAAAGAAACAAGCAAGCATGTGAAAACTCATGCGGCGGCTTGCTTTCGAGTGATAACAACCATGGACATGTTACAGTAGGTTTCATCCTGTCAGAAGAGAAACAACTCAGACTGGTAAAACTGGTAGGCTTGCTGTTTGTCAGAATTGGGAAAGACAGTAACCGTATTCGGTCTATTAACTGATGTCGGTTATCTATAGGCCGACGTCGGTCGGTAACATGTCGTGTTAAGGTCTGGGGCTAACAAAGATATAAAAGGCTGCAAATTTTATTTTTAACATTTTTAACACGTTTTATATATTGTCCAATTTTGATTCACAGAGATCCAGAGTATTAGAAGAAAACAGAACTACAAACAAGCAGAGATGCACACGCAAATCCAAGACTAACCCTACGGTTATTTTAATTATCATGGGCTTATGCCCTTAGACGTAGAATATGTCAGAATCCTAAACAAAAGACTTAGGGGAAATGTCCAAGTTTGTTTTGGGCTTTATAAGGTTACCTCAATCGGTGGAGGAATACCGGCGGAAAAGGGGATTTTGAGCTGTTGGTGTTAATTGTGAAGTTTCTAGAGTGGGGTTCTATAATTGTTTTTGCCCTTTGGTGGTATGGAAATATGTTTCGTTGTTAAACCCAACATGTTATACAATCTAAAAACCATGTAAAATCACTTAATTTTAACTCAAACCCTAACCATGGGTGGGATACCCTAGAAGAAGGTTAGTGTTTGGGTTGAAGTGTAATGCATGCACCACCTATGTCAACACTACTCCAAAGAGGTCTCAAACAACATCTAGTTCTCCACCTAACATGTAATATACACATGGATACAACCAGTTAATAACTTGAACCATTTTGACCATGCTTGATATGATTTTGCTCTTGCTAAAACACAATGTTGGGATATTTGAGTTCTTGGAAATAAGGGAAGTTAAGCTCCTTGACCTAGTTGAGTGCTTCATAATTGTAGTAGTGGTTTCCCTAATGGGTGTGCATCAAATTTTGGGTGATTTAGAGAGCCTTCAGTGATTTTTTTGCTAATATTTACAATTAGAGTTCCAAGTGATTACAAAAATAGTAAATGAGGTGATATAAACTTGCTTATATAGGGATCTGAAGGTAATTTTCATGTATAGGCTGAACCAGGAGGATATAAATACCCAATAAAGATAATGCGATTGAAAGTAAAGTTGGAAGATGTGTTGGTATAATATTTTATATGTTGAATTAGACAAAACATTACATCTTGAACCTATGATGTGGTTTTGAACAAGATGAAAATAAGTGAAATCTAGAAGTTGCATCATGATAAGAAGATTTTTAGATCCAATTTTATGCATTTACATTTAGAATATGATGAAACATCGGTAGATAGGAATAAACAAGTTGACAGAGAGATAGAAAAATTTAATAAGTTGGGATAAGATGTGGATGTTTGTCTTAGCGAAGAAGCATAGTCATAAATAGTAGTGTGAAAAGGATAAATTACCAAATTTAACTTTCTACATTTGTTCCCCTTTAAGTATGATATGAAAAATACATGCTTAAAGGAAAATGACACCTGAGTGTTTAGAAATACTTTGCCTTTGCTATGATTTTTTTCCTTCTAGATGTGTTAGTGTTGGCATGCTCCATGATGAAACCTACAACATAGATTGTAGTAAATTTCCATAGTAGAAATTGAACTATAACTAAAATGTAAATATAGAATTTAAACTTGCAAAAAGTGAAATAAAGAGATGAAAAACATGGATGGAATACACTTGTTTGTTTTACAGAGGGAATATCTCTCATCCCTTGTTTACAGTTAGATATTTGGATTGTATTTTTGAGTTCACTGAATGATTAAGGGTGATTAGTCCCCAATTATATTGAAGGATAAATTGGAGTATTGGGTGGCATGTAACCCAACATTGAATATGAGGTAGAGAGAGAAGAAGAGAGAGATACCACAACACCCTATGAAGGAACACGACCATGTATCAAAGTTGTTAGTAACCCTAATATATCCCCCCTTTAAATGAGGATAGGAAAGACCAGCTATGAAGAATTAGTTGCTTCGATATATACACACACACAAAGTACAAAAGAGAATGGATTCCCCCATACTCTTCTTGTGTGCTACACAATTGAGTAAAAGTGTATAAAATGTTGAGTTGATGATGGAGAAGGAGAATCATGCCCCTAAAACCCTGCATTTTTTAATTAGAATTGAGTATTGAAGTGTGAAGAGTGAAATAATCATGCCCTTGTAAACTACTATGAACTATGTCAAATCAATCTAAGATTATGTAAAAAACACATAGCCATAAGTGGAATATGAAATACTAGAAAAATATATTGCAACTGACATAGGGAAGAAATGTATGGTAGGGCCAGGATCGTCCATACGATCTTGAACATTTTGTATTATTTTTAATTTGTTCAGCTTTTTCCAAATTTCTGTATTTGGAGATATTTATGAGAACACGCACCCTATGAAAAATTGTTCTTGAACCCAAAATTTTGTTTATAAGTGTAGAACATATCCTGATGAGTGTCCCCTCTTTTGACATGCATGTGATTTATAATTTTAATGTGTAGCTCAAAATAATAGATGTGTAATGTACTATATGTCTGATAATCTATGGGAGAATGTGAACTACTAAAGTGGTGGCTACCTTTAAAAACATGTGCTTGTAAAAGGGGTTATACATGACAGAGACCATGACACACAAAGAGAAAAGAAAAAATAGAAACAATAGGAAAGAAAAAAAACACTTGTAATAGAAAAATCAAAAAGAGATCAGAGTATTCAAGTGAGAAAACAGAAACAATATCATTCAGAGAAGAGTCACATCAAGGAATAGAGATACAAACAAGGGACACTCAAGGTGTCGTAAGACTTTTAAGGAACTTATGTTGTATACAACAAAATTAATGTCATGTAATAAATGTATAGAACCAAAAACATGAGACACCCATGATTTCATTATAAAATCAAGGACCTGATGCCAAATACAATGAACTAGATAAGCAGTAACACAAAAAATAACAACTATGTACTAGCAAACAATGATGTAAAATATTGAAATAAAACATCTTAATAAGTAGTAAGAATGACATATGAATAAATATATGTCAGTACTGCAAAAGACACATTGGTTAGTCATGCTAACTCAATAGATAACATGTACACAATATATGTAATCAAACATAATGAGGAAGTAGAAAGTGTTGACCCTAAATCTCGACAAAAATGTGAGACTTAGGAAGTTAGACATATGTTAGGGATGTACGCAGGAAAAGTACTCTACTCTAACTTGTGAACAGAAAGAATGTAAATACACATAACAAAATTTACTCCAAACATCAATCTTTATTCATATCTCAATAATTAGTACATTAGTCTCTTTTACATTCATATCTTTTTCATTCTCTCTCTCATACATCTTATATGCTATCAATTCTCTCAACAATGGCATTCACACATACATTTCTTGTGACACCACCCATATACAAAAATTTAATTACAATAAATATCCAAAATACATATTATCCAAAAGTCACTTCTTTTGATTTACACCTTTGTCAGCTTTTGTCTCGTACTGGTTGATTTGTCTTCATTCCGTGGCATTGTGTTGGAGCTTCCATGACTTCCTAGAGTGTAATGCAGATTTTTCCCATATTCCATGGCTTTCTAGTCTTCTACAGATTTCTTTAGTTATGCGTGGCTTATTAATCTTTATCTATTGCTTCATTCCTTGTTTGGCGGCTTTCCTTTATCCCTGCGGCTTGATCTAACTCTTTGCGGTCTACTTACTAACTTTGGTGGCTTCATTCTTATGCTCATGGACTTATCCAAAATTCTATGAAGAACCATGTCAACATCATCCCCTGACTTAAAATTTGTCTCGTCCTCGAGAAAACAACTAGATGAAGAACCCTGTTCTTTCCTTCAAAACAATTTCTTCAAAAACATACTATGTAGGCATCGACCACCAGAACTTAGACATCTTGCATGTAAGGAAATATTCCCTTGCTCGACTTCAACCCACTGGATTTATGGGATGCCAATTTTGAGAGGGTAAAAGGCATCAACCACCCAAGAACTTAGACGTCATGGTGTAAGGAAAGGTTCCTTTGCTTGACTCGCCTGAATGGGTATGTGGGACACCTTGCCTCTTATTCTTCCCTTTATGGTGCAGCTTGGGGGATGTACTTTGTAATTTGTTGAGTTATATTATTCTCAAAATAGTACCATAAATCAAGATGAATGTTAATTTATTTACCCATTCTTGTAGCTATGCATTCTCTTGGATCAATGGAAGAATGTCGGAGGGTGGAATATTTTCTTGAATTGGATTCCATCTTTGGTGAGCAAGTTGTAACCTCTTTTTGCATTCTGATTATGGCTCTATCCATCATATTTTTGCATTCTTGCATTTCTGTGATTTTCTCTATCCACGTGCTTTGCTTGGTCTGATATGTCTCTGTGAGTTTAGAAAGCTTTGTTCTTTGGGTTCCATCTTTATCTGTACTAATATCATATGTAGCAGCTTGCATATTTATTTGTTGTTCCAATTGATCAAGCTCTACTTTCTCCTATGTTGAGTTTCACTGGGCCACCCTATTGTATAGGTGTAGTAGGCCATGACATTTTGTAGATTTGTCTCTAATTTGGTGACCGTGGCTTGTATGTCTTTCCTTCTTTGCTGATTCTCCACTTGTTCATGGCTTAAGAATTTGTTTGTTTATACTCTTCCACAACATCCTCATGGATTTTCTTCTTTTCTTTCTCCAATTGAGCTGTATCTTCCTTTAGTATTTTTACTACTGCCTTCTCTGTTTACACCTCTATTTGTAGATTGGATGCAGTACTGATATGTGGCTTTGCAGTTTGAATGGATGAAAGTATCTTTTGCATTGATTCTTCTATCTCAACACATCGTTGCATCTAATCATGTTTAGCACTTTGTTCAAGTACTTGGCTACAAGTTATTTTCTATAGGGGAGTGAGTTTATCCAAGTTTACCTTATATCCTTCTATGGTTTGTTCCACTACCCCTTGCTGCAACTATATTGACTATTCCTTCTTCCTTTGTTGCAGTACTTGTTTGATTCTGGCCAATGAGTCTCTAGGTGTTTGGGTTGGTACCATGCTTGTAGATGTTTCTGTAGTGGAGGAGGATGTTTCCCATGTCTCTTTTTCTCTCCTCTTCTTTTTGATCCTTATTTTTCTTCTTCTTCTTTCTTTTCTCTTTCTTCTTTCTCCTTCTTGCCTTTCTTTCTCCTTCTTGCTCCTTTCTCTTCTTTTCCTATCTTTGTTTTCCTCTTCTTTTTCTTTCTTGGATTTTTCCTTCTTTTTTTATTTCTTCTTTCTCCTTTTTCTCTATTTTCTTTTTATAATTTTCCTCCTTTTCATTTTTTTCAATTCTCTTCTTTTTCCTTCCTTCTCCCTTTTGCTTTCTCTTCTTCTCCTTCTATTCTTTTGTCTTTTTTCTCCTTCTCTTCTTTTTATTTCTTTTTTCTTCTTCATTTTTTTTATCTGATTTTCCTATTATTTTTTCTTTTTTTCTTTTTCCTCTTGTTCTCTACTTTTATTCTATTGTATTTTTCTTTTGTTCTCTCCTCAGCTATATTTTTAGTCTGCTTATTAACTTTTGTTTTTCTTCTTGTTTTATGTTTTTTTATCTTAGTATTCAACTACTTTTGCAGATTTTTTGTTTTTCTCTTCTAAATTTTCCTTTTTTCTTCCTCTACTGCTACTTTTGTATGTTTTGAATCTTTAGTGTGGGTTTTGATGATTTTTCCTCCTCTTTCCTTTCTTGTTTTTAATCAACAACCCTAATGAGTTCTTCTACCTAGTTGAACCGGTTTTGTTCCATGCTGCAGTCATTTTCTTCTTTTCTTCAATTTTTATATTTCTTGTTTGAAGATCTTTCAGGTGGCTTGTCTCTTCTTCTTCTATTTGTTTCTTGTATCTCCTTTATTAATTTATGCTGGGAGTAACCTCATAATGTCCTCAAGTACAAACCCAAATTTTTCTAGGTAGTATACTATTGCTTCATACTATTTCCATTTGTTCTCTTCCTGTGCTGGCCTCATATTCTTGTGCTACTATGGGAAATGCCTCCTGGAGATAGACATTTTTGATAATACCTATATGTTATTTTTGTTAAATGTGTTTCCACCCAAGGCTTTACCTCTTCTGAAATCTATGGTACTTCTTGTTCTTGTGGTGTATGGGTGATGGAGTATATTCTTCTTCTTCTCTTGACCTAGAAACCTCTTCTATTCTTCATATTATTCTCTTCTTCTTCTTCTATATTGGTTGCAACTTGTTTTAGCTTTCCTTTTTCTGCTAAGGCTTTCTGGCGTTTAGTAATAGGTCTTGCAGTAGTAGGGGATTTCATTTATTTTATATGTCTTAGGTATCCCTCCACTTGATTCTGGTTTTCTAGATTGTACTGAATATTTTTTCCTATATTCTTCAAATGTTTCTTCAATAACTTCATCAAAATTAGGTAATTTGGCTTTTCTAGAATCTACAGGGAGGTTTTTAATTACTTCAACTGATGTGGCTACTAGGTCATTCGAAGCTTCATAGGGTAATGGAGGAATGTATTATGTTCATGGAGTTGTAGTCCAAATGAAAGTATAATCTATGTTAGCAATAAAATACACCTCCTTCTCATACCTTGCCACAATCTTCTCTGAAACCCTTGCTTTATTTCCAATTATTTTCCTAATTTTGTTTATCCACCCTAATAATGATGTAATTTGGGTTACAACATCTAGATTTTTCATATGTTCCACAAATTTGTTCCGCAACCGGTTTATCTTCCTTGCCATTCTACCAATTATGCTTTGTGGGGTAGGGTTTTCGTAAAATACATTACTAAACATATAAATATTGAGCCATAGGAAAATGTATGCTTTCCTTATTTTATCTTCCTTGTATTCTCATGAAATTATGTGGCTAATAATTCAGCAAGATTGTATTATCAGTGTAAAAATTAACCATATCTAGGGCTAACTGTGTGCTTAATCCGTGGGCACCATCTTCTCTATTAGTGTGATAAATTTTAAACAGATGGCCTTAGCAACACGTACCTAAGTGAATGATTGAAATGTCTACGATGCATACCCTGCACTTTGATTTTGATCACTCCCATTGCTAGCGTCATGTATTTTAATGCCGTCTTCTTCTTTGTAATCACTGAGCATCCTTTTTCCCACAATCCGGTAACCCTAGCCATCACTTCTGACATCAATGAGATATGATTGATCCAAATATAACATTTGATTATGTAACCGGCTCAGAAGAACTTTAACTACATGATCTGCCCTTTGAAAGTACAGAATGTGACTCCATGCATCAATTTTCAATTTTCCTATCACTTTTGTATTCTTCTTGTATACTAGCTCCTTCCTATTGGGATCTTCTTCTAAAAGTAGGGCTCTGTCCACTTCCAACATTGTGTGATCATATTCGAATATCAAAGAGTGAATGTATTTTTACAGATCTTGTGCATGGGCCACTTTGAACAGAATATGTGAAAACGATCCTTCGCGATCATGTTGATTTGTTTTCATTGAGTGCTTCATGAATTTTGGCCTTGGAAGTTCTGTTTGTGTGACTTCAACTAGAGTATCCATGTTTTTTGCACAATTTTCCCTATTTTTTCCCTAGCTCTTTTTTCTACACTTTCTCTGATGAGTTGTTTGATTTCTTGTTTATATTTTTGTGCCTTAGCCAATTCCATGTAGCCACCTTTTATATCCTCCACTTCTACCTACCCCATTTATTGCATTTTTGGTGAAATAATTTTTTGTTTTGGCCGTGGCTTTCATCCCTCATATTTTTTGTGTTCTGTGTTTTTTTCATTTAGTGGCTTTCTCTTCATCCCACAGCTTTACCTTTATTATGTTTTTATTGTCCTTCATTTCACTATATTATTTCTTATATTCCTTTGTTGCACGGCTATTCATTCCTTTATTCCATGGTTTTGCTTCTTCCTTTGTTTGGCAGTGGTTTTTTTCTTCTTCCTTCGTATTGCGGATTTATCATTCTTCTCTTTATATGTGGCATTTCTATTTTATTTTTGTTGCGGTTTTTCCCCTCTATTCGTCATTCCATGGTTTTCTTTATTCCTTCTTTCTACAACTTTTTCTCCCATTCTTTCCATGGTTTTTGGTTTCTTTTTTTTTATTTTTCTTTATTGCATGGGTATGTTCCCTCAATGAGGCTTTACCTTCTCTTTATTGTGTGGGTATTCTTCCTCCACGGATCTTCCTTTTTCTTTTTGTTTTACTTATTTTTCATGTTTCTTAGAGTAAGGACTCCCTTGCAAGTTTTCATTCTACCCCTCGTCCTATCCACCAAATTTTTAGTTTTCAAATAGGTTGGTTTTATTTTTTATTTTATTTTTCTCTCTATTTTTTTTAATTTTTGTGTCAAGTATTAGACTTCTTTAATATGGACTCCAGTTTACAAATCCTAAAAACTCTCTATGTTGTAAGGTTTCCAATTTTGTAGCTCCTGAAGATAGTATATCTTTGACAATGCAAAGTCCTAACCATCTTACCTTAAGCTTCCCTAGGTGTTTCCATTTACTATCATACAAAAGGACCTTGTCTCCAACATCAAACTCCTTCTTTATGTGGTAGTCATGCCATGCCTTTTTCCTTCTTTACTCTTGTGTTTGATTATATGCTACTATGAATATTTTTTCATCTAGCCTTTCCAATTCAATCAGTTTTTCATGCAATGATGAATACTAATTCATTCTGAAGGTGACTGCAACTCTTAAGCTTGGGAGAAAAAAATCTAAGGGTACCTAAACTTATAATCCATAAACCAATTGGAAGGGAGAGTATTTAGTGAGCCTTTTGTATGTTGTGTGGTATGCCCATAGAGTAGTTGGTATCTTCAAATCCCAATCTAACTGTTGGAGTGAACAAATCTTGGTAAGAACTTTCTCAAAAAAATTATTAAAGGATTCTATTGTTCCATTTTCATGTGGATGGTATAGCATGCCCCTATTGTGATTGATCATAAATTGGCTTAACAATTCTTCTATGGTGGCATTTACAAAATGCTTCCCCTAGTCACTGGTAATGCTTAATGGGAATCCAAACCTTGTAATAATATTTTCATAGAGAAAACTAGTTGCGGTCATATTAGTGCAATCTTTAGTGGGAACTGCCTCTACCCATCTTGTCAAGTATTTAGTGCTTGTGATGATGAACTTAGCCTGAGAGTATTTCACCAATGGCTTGATTGGTCCAATGAAATCTAATGCCCATTTTTCAAAGGGCTTAATGTATTCTCATCCCTAGCATTAGGTTTTCTTACTCACTGGAAAATATCACATGTTCTCACGTGTTTTTGTGCATATTTAAATAATGTTGGCCACCATACCCCAGCCATCAATACCTTCCTTACTATTTGATCTCTCGCCATTGTGTCCTTTGGAAACTCCTTCATGTGCTTCTATCAAAATATTTTTCCTTTCATGTTCTAAGGCTACTCTTCTCAAGATGTCATCAAGCCCTTTTTTGTACAATTGGCATAGAATCAAGGTGAATGGGAAGGCTCTGCATAGTAAACTTTTATTTTGTTGTTTGGTATAATATGTCAAAAATTATCCTGTTGTCAGTAATTGAGCTATCTCATCCATTTATTTTAGAATTACTTCAACTCTAAACAAGCAAGCCCTAAGAAAATAATCATCTATTGGACCTTCATCCTCTCCATTTTCTATTCTTGATGGGTAATCCAGGCCATTATTTAACTTTCAAGGCTTCACCACCACATTGAAGTCAAACTCTTGGAATAACATTAGCCATATGTGAATCCCTCCTTGCAATACTTGTTTGTTCAATAAATTATTTAATGGCTCATGGTTGGTATAGAACACAAAATAAGTGGCCAATATATATTAGTGGTATTTTTGTAGGGCATATACCATGCTTTAATATTCCATCTCTGTTGAGAATTAGTTTCTTTCTACCTTGGCTAGTTTCCTACTTGTAAAAGCCACTAGACGATCCATCTTATCTCTCAGCTGAGTTAATCCTTCCCTAATTACAATTCCTGATGCATCCACATGAACATGGAAGGGTACCTTCCAATCAGGAAAAATTAGGATAAGTGTATGTAAATTCTTGTCTTTTAATAATTCAAATGGATATGCACATTCTTTTGTCCATGGTATCTTCTTTTTTTTTCTTTTCTTTAATAGTTCTTCTAGTGGTGCAATTGTTTATTCATAATTTCTGATGAAATTCTGATGATAACAAGTGTAGGAAAAAATTATTCTCAAATCCTTCTGTGTTTTAGGTGGTGGTAGATTAAAAATCACCGAAGTATTCACTAGATCAATTAGCAGTCCTTTATATATGATGTGTCCATTGTAATGTTCCAAATTGTATTAAAAATATACACTTCTTTAAATTGAGGGAGATTTTTGATGCTCTACACTTTTGAAACATTCACCTCATCACTTGGATATGGTTTTTCAATAGTTCATAAATTGTCCATTCGTCTAAGTATACTTCAAAAAAAACATGGATGAATTCTTTAAAAGCATTGAGCATTATCCGACTAACACCTGTTGGTTTGTTATTTAAACAAAAGGGCATTACAGTGTACATAAATGAACCCCATTCCATGGAAAATGTAGTATTTTTCTAATCTTCAGGGGTAATTCTAACCTGATGGTAACCAAAGAAATCATAAGTAAAAGAATAAACTTCCTTTCTTGCCACATTCTTCAATAATTTTTCTGTGAAAGGTGTGGGGAATGGGTCATGAACACAAGCTTTGTTTAACTCCCTATAATCTATGCATACTCTTATTTCTCTAGTCTTCTTATTTTGGATAAACATTGGAATTATCCATTCTGAATACTCTACTAGTTTGATGATTCCAACACTTAAAATTTTGTCAATATTAGATTTCACCTTAACCTTCAGATTTGGATTGAGTCTGTAAGGCCTTTTCTTCAAGGGTTTAAATCATTATTTGATTTGGATATTCATTGTACCCAATTCTTATTTTATGCCTTTCAACTCATTGAAATATTTAGGAAAAAGGTCCTACATTTTTTGGAGTAATTCTACTACCTTAGCCACTTCCTCATCTAACCTATGCTAATTTTTCTTCTCCATTTATGCCGATGTTTTCAGTCCTGATCTTCAAGGGCTGGTAGTAATATTGATCTCCTTCCTCCTTGGTTTTTACCACTTCTTATTCTCCTTATATTATTTTTTATCTCAAGTTCTATGGCTTTTATTCTTTCTCTTGTTTCTCTACCGAAAAAATTGTGCCATATATAGAATATTTCTTAAATTTACTTGTGGTTCAGATACTTTAGATTCCGGTTTTTCTTCTGAATAATGTTTTGATGCTTCTTCTGGGTTTAAGAAAAAGAAAGTTCTTATTTTCTGCAGCACTTACAAGGTGTTCAAATTTACATCCCAAAAATTTAATGTATGATAGAAGTCTTTAATAATCTAACTCCATTCCCTTGTTTCCCGTCTGATTTATAAGTACATATACCAAGATTGCGGTATGGATCTTAGGGTCAATACAAACAATTTTATCCATACTAAATGGTGAATTTTCACTAAATATCTTCCAATGCCTTTCATAAACCTAAATGTGTCTTTGTGGATTAGTTTCTCCAGTATATTGAGGTATTTCTGCATAGTAACCCTCACTTTCCAAATATCTTGTTATAAGAAATGTACTCAATGAATTCCAGTGTGATATGTTTGGTTTATGATATGACCACCAACCCATGGAATTTAGGTTATGGTATCTTCCAAGTATTCCATTTTGGCCTTTTTTATTTAGAAATATTCATTCCATTATCTTAATGTACCCTTCTAAGTCTCTGAATTCTGAATACTTGGTAGGGTTTGGTGGGACGCCTCGTGACTTAACCTATACACACATTTGATGGGTAAGTCTTCAATATATTATTTTATGGGATAAGACAACTCATCATATTTGAATATAAACTGTTCTTCCATTGAATAGTACACATTATCATCTTCAACTCCAAATTCTTCATTTACAGAGTAATAATCCTCATCTTCCTCAAATCTATCATGCGTGAGAGAAAAAATTTATAAATCAATATACGCGATATCATCATTCAAATTGATTATTCATGGTGGGATCCTTCTTGCATAATGTAGCTTTCTTGTTCTTGATTCGGGAAATACATGTATCTAAGACTCTAAAAAATTATCTGAAGTGTCACTATTATCTTCACTTTTGACCAAAATTCCACCCTCTAAATTTGGCTCGAATTACTTATCAATACTAGAAAACTTGTTTAAAGCATATACCCCTTGAATATCATCAAAGTCTTCTTCTTCAAGGTCATGTCATACCTCTTCTACCCATGCGACACTCATTCCTGCATGTAAGGGTATATGTACGCATATGCCGTCTGCTTGGAGGGTCATTTATTCTTCTTTTGAATAGAGTGTTCCATTGCAATCCAAAAACCAGTCTAGAGCTAGGATAACATTATATGAAGAATTCAAAGATGAATTTTTTACCACTTCAAAATTGAATTTCCTCTTTATGCCCATAATATTTACTTGGACATTTTTCAATTCTCCTAGAGGTTGTCTAGATGATCCATTTTCTAAGCCAATGAAATACCTGATAGGTTCCAAAGGATGTTAAACTCTCCTAAGTAGTCTTGGACATCATGTTTACATCCATGCCAAGGTCTAGTAATACTCTTGTGATGGTGGTATAAAATATGTCAGTGTCCAAGTAGATAGTGGATTTACACCATGTGTGTTGTGTTCATAATATATTTCTTTTCTTCTTATTATGTCCTGCTTCAATTCTCTGAACATGCATAGTCTTTTATTCTTTATTCCAGTACTTGCTAAATTTCTTTAATTTCTCCACTAGACCATGGTTGATTATCAATTTAGCTATTTCCATCAAGTCAAGGATATCTTCTTCTGCAAAGTAGTTTTTATCCTTTTCTTCCAAGGCTTGTACCTCTTTTTTGGAATATATAGGGTAAAAAGGGGGTTTTAGAAGGTCCCCCAACCTTATACAAAAGAGCCCATCAAGCCAGATTTAGCAAAATATTTAGCATAGATAAAAAGTACCCATGAAGATTCCAAAAAAGGAAGATGAAAAGGACAATAGAAGGAAAGAAGAAAAAATCAGAGGAGCTTTTTTAGCTCAGAGACAGCAGTTCGAGCACGAGGCAAACCCGAATCATCCGCGAGTTGTTCAGCAAGGGTGATAAGCTCTGAGCAGTATTTGGTAATGGTGCACTTGGTGGACTCGGTGAAAGCCTCCCAGGCCTTTAAAGCCTTGAAAGCATGCTGAAGTTTGTTTAAAATAGAAGAAACCATATCGACCCTGTGATCATCCCTTTGAGTGTCAGCAGTCTCAGGCTCAGCGGGTGTTGGATTCAAACATAGAGAAGAGTGCGTAGTGTCAGCAGGAGGATCTCTGTCTTTGAAGGGAGGAACATTACCCACAGCCTGAGTGGTGGGAACGTCCACTGGTTGGATATTCTCTAGCTGCTCCAAGTCCAGGGAGTTAGGGTAGAGCTTAACGAGTCCTAAAATGTCAACAGCCAGAGAGGAATCAGGGCTTGAGACTGGAGAGAAAACTTTAAAGCTAGCATTAGTGCCTTCTAAAAATAAGCAAGAGAGGTGCAGAGGGAAGACAAGGTTGACAGGGGGCTCAGAAACAACGAGGGGAGGGCTAACAATGGCAACATCCGAGTCGGAATCAGATGAAAGGTGCAGACGATGATGACGCCGAGAAGAGTGGAGGGAGGTGGAAGAGGGGCGAGGGGAAGGCGAGGGAGAGCAGCATTGATGACCAGTCTTGGGGGGAAAATGAATCAGGTCGGCATGTGAAGCAGCATCAGAAAAGAGTAGGTAAAGCAAACCTTGGTGGAGAATGGGTCCATCCCCATCGCATGCCAGTTGTACAGAGTGTTCCAAGGACTGAAAAAGGAAAGCCGTCAAATTAATCCTCTTCCCCCAACGCAAATGAGAGAGGATGAAGAAATGAGGTCCATAAACAAGATGATACCAACCGTCAATGGTAAAGTAACGCATTATAACCACCGCAACTCTGTCCCATGGAGGAGGCAGGGAGTCCCGAGTATAGCCAGAGAGGTATTTTATCAGCCTATCCCTAGGGGTAATAAAATCCTGTAATTCCACATGTAGTGAGTGCCTAAAGTAGATGTATCCAGTGGCAGGAAGTCCAGTGGCATCAACAATGGCATTGGTGGTTACCAATATGAACTCGAACCTTCGACGAGGAAGCCATAACTGCATACAAAACTAGAGCCAAATATCCCGCCATTCTCTCTAGGAAGGTCGTAATTCCATTCTCAAGAAAAATGTTCCAAACCTCCACATCATTTTTGACCAGATCACAGGCATCAGGCTCTAGATGCTTCAGATGTCCCCCCATCATATAAGTTTTTTGAAAAGTGCATAAGTGTGAGCAATAAGGTTTATTTAACAACCCAACCAAGATGTGGGAACAGTCGGCCTCGTTATCATTGTCCTCCCTCCAGATCATCAAATGATTTAAGAGAGGATTAACCCCATGCGTGTGGAAATCCTCCGCATCATTACACAACACCGTCATCAAAAGGTTCGTCACCAAGGGTCAAATCAAGTAAATTAGACATAAAAGTTGCCACCATTTGAGGGTGCCATAAAGGATTAGCCGAAACCCATATCAGTCCCCCATTCCACTAGTCAACATTGGGATATATCATTTTGAGTAATTTGGAAGAGATCAACCAGAAAGTTGTCTATCCAGCTTTGCTGACTCTAAAGGAGAACACCAATGTTAGCAAGGTGATCAGCCGCTTTGTTCCTCTCCCTGAGGACATGCTAGAACTAGATTTGCTGGAAAGATTTTTGAATAATTCTGATATCAGCAATGATATTCTGTATCAACCATTGACTAGAATCAGCTGACTGCAAAAGATTGATGATGTTGAGGAAGTCACTTTTGACTTAGAGGGGATCATTTCCAAATTTGATATCCAACTCAAGGCCTTTGAGGATGGCCAAGGCTTCTACATGATGGTTGGTACCATAATTAAGCTTATGAGCGAGTACCAGCCACAATGTAGCCTGATGAGCAATGAAGAATGGATCCACCACCAAAATTTCCAGGATTGCCTTTCGAGGCCCCATCCGTGTTGAGAATTTTCCAACCCCTAGGAGGGGGTAGCCAATAAACAATTTCTTGATCAGAGGAAGTGCCTTTACTGACAGGATGAATGGTTAACAAACTTTGCCACTCCTGAGAATTACAGATTTGGATTTTTTGTTGATAATTGGACCACAGGTGCAATTTGAGATTATCTTGAAAAGTAAGAATAATCTGGGTAGCCACCCGATCTGGTTCAAGGCTCTGGTCTTTGAAGATTATTCTATTCCTTTCTTTCCAGATGCCCCAAATGCCATGTGGAAGAAGGCGTTTCCAAGCCAAAACCAGAGCTGGGTGAGTGAATGGAGAACTCCATTGAGAGAGGGTGTCCTGGATGGACTCAGGGAAGGTCCAAAGCATGCCCATCCTCGATAAAATCCATTGCCAAATAACCTGTAAGAAAGGATAGTGGATCAAAAGATGGGTAGAAGATTCCACCTCCTTAGTACATAGAACACATCTCGTGGGAAGAGAGAAACCCCTCCTTTTCAGATTTTCACTAGAGAGGAAAGCATTCCTAGAAGAAATCCAGGAAAAAAATACAATTTTGGGGATGGTCTCATTCGGCCAGAATTTGGTGAGTGGGGTACCAGAGTCAGCACTATGCATTGAAAGATAAGCAGCCTTAACTGAGAAGGAGCTAGACGGGGAGAGGGGTAAAATTAGTTCATATTCATTTTGGGAGAAGGGGATGTAGATGGAGGCGAGAAAAGTTTTGAGTGAAGTCAGGAGCCTACTCTGGAGGTCACTAATGTCATCCCAGACCTGAATATCCCAGGAGGGAATGGAGTTCACCGTATTCCAATAGCCTGAAACTAATCTTCCCTGCTTATTTATGAGGCTTCTTTTCACAGGATCCCATGATGGATTGTGATCAAGAGGCTCATCCCCAATCCAAAAATCCCACCAGAAGTCAATAAGTTGACCATTCCCAAATCTCCATTTAGTGCTAGCCTGGATAATGGGGAGGGAGCTAATAACAAAATTCCAAATGGCAGAACCCCTAATTGGAATGGAAGTGAGAAGTTCTTTGTTATTTGCAAGATAATTAGCTCTGAGAAGTTGATCCCACGTAGAGTTGCCTTTATCCACTTCCCAAGAAAGTTTGGCCAGGAGGGCCCCATTCATGTCAGCCATTTTTCGAAGACCAAGCCCTCCCTGAGAAGTTGGCTTACAAACCTCCTTCCAAGAGACAAGATGGATTCTCTTCCTATCATCAGTCCCAGACCACAGAAAGTTCCTTTGGATTTTTTCCATGACCTCCCTCACTGAGTTGGGGACTTTAAGAAGAGACAGGAAGTAAGTAGGAAGGATTTGGAGGGTATCTTTAACCAGTTGGAGTTTACCATTCTGACTAAGAAGAACCCCTTTCTAGCAAGCAAGATTTTTTTTATACCTTTCAATAACAAGATTCCATAGATTTTTAGATTGCTTACCATGGAAGAGGGGAATGCTAAGATAAGAGGCGGGGAGGTCCACAATATTTCACCCAAAGATATCAGAAATCTTTCTCTAAGTCCTAGGAGCGGTGTTGATGAAGGAGATGTTGCTCTTGTTGAAATTGGCAGTTTGCTGAGAAGCTGATTGGTAAAGAGAAAGGATATCCATTATAGCCCGGGATGCAATCACAGAGGCGACACTTAACAACATAGTGTCATCAGCAAACTAGCTATGTGTGGCTGATGGGAGGCTGGAGGTGATTTTCAGACCCGAGATGATAGACTGACTTTTAGCTACTTCCAGAGCTCTGCTAAGGGAGTCCGCCATAGGGACAAAGAGGAAGGGTGACATGGGGTCACCTTGCCTTATACCTCTGCTGCTTTTGAAGAAACCTACTGGAATACCATTGATAAGAATAGAGAAGAAAGGGGTCGCGATGCAAGATGAGACCCAACTACACCATTTTTTGTCGAAACCATATTTTTCCAGAACCCTAATTAAGAAAGACCAGCTGACTCTATCAAAAGCTTTTTGCATATCAAGCTTTAGGATCATTCCTGGGGATTTCGAGTGAAAATCAAAATGGATGGCTTCATGAACTATAATGATACCACCTTGGATGAGCCGACCTTTTATGAAACTGTTCTGATTTTGCGAGATGAGGTCATTCATTAGCGGTTTTAGTCTAGAGGCCAACATCTTAGTGATAATCTTATAAGCAGTGTTGCATAAACTGATAGGCCTGAAGTTGGAGACCTCTTTTGAGCTATGAAATTTTGGGGCAAGGGAAATGAAGGTGGTGTTCCATTCTTTTAATAGATTGTTATTAATCTGGAACTCATTCACTGCATTGAAGAGATCCTATTTGATTATCTCCCAGAACACCTGGAAGAAAGCTGGAAGAAAGCCATCCGGACCCGGAGCTTTGTCCCTTTTCATGGAAAAAACCACTTTGTGAATTTCCTCTGTAGTAAAAGGTTTGGTTAGATTGTTGTTCATCTTAGAAGACACCAGATGCGGAATGTGCTAGAGCATAGCAGCCATAGATTGCTCCAAAGGGGGTAAGTCATCTTGGAGAAGGTTTGAATAGAAGGAGACAAGCTCATTGGAGATATCAGCCTCAGCAGTTAACAGGGTACCCAAGGACGACACCAGCTCTCGAATCTTGTCTCTAGATTTATGCTTGCAAGTAGTGATGTGGAAGAATTTGGTGTTACGATCCCCCTGCTCAAGCCAAAGGGCTTGGGAGCATTGCCTCCAATAGGTCTCCTCTTCTTGGAGTATATTGTGATAATCACTGAGGAGGGAGGTTTCTTGATGGTGAAGATGATCCAATCTTCCTTCAGTCTCCATTTGGGTGGAGACTTTTTCCAAACCCTATGTTATCTTTTGTTTACGGATCTTGATGTTACCAAAGACCGTCAAATTCCATATCTTGAGTTGTTTTTTAATTTCCTTAAGCTTTCTGGTGAATCTATACATACTAGAGCCCTCAATTTTTATATTCCACCAATTTTCCACAAGAGGGTTTAGGTGATTGTTTTCAAGCCAAGCAAGCTCGAACCTTAAGGGAGGATTCTTGGTATTTAGGTTGTGATTCGCACTCAACAGAAGAGGGCTGTGGTCAGAGGAAGCCCTGGGGAGGGAGTTGAGGTAAAATTTAGGAAAGAGAGAGATCTAGTCCAGAGAGCCCAAAGATCTATCCAATCTGCTTTGAATATGGTTCCTACCCAATCTGTGGTTAGACCAAGTAAAGGATGAACCGTGGAGTTCCATGTCAAGAAGTGAGTTTTTCCCTGATGAAGTCAGTCAAAGCATCCATGTTGGCAGTCATTGCAGGAATTCCTCCCTATTTTTTCGAAGGAAAAAGGGGGGGCAGTTAAAATATCCCATTATAAAGATGGGAATTTTCCACAGGTGATGATAAATTTCTTATATCTTTCCGTAATTTCCCCTGATGAGCCTCTAAGTTGGGCGCATAAACATTGATAGCAATCCAAGGGGAATCTGAACCAATCTCTTGGAAGAGCATGCATAAAAAATTGGGATGCTTGAATAAACAATCCCCTTTGAAACTTCTAGAATCCCAGAAAGTACAAAGACCCCCTGAGTTCCCAGTTGAAGGTTGAGATTCAAAAGAAGCCGTAGGCCAGATTTTTAGGAGATGATCATCTTTTTTTATTTTATTTTCCTGTAGCATTATGATATCAGGAGAGTTCTGGAATTTGATGTCTTTGATAACCCTTTGCTTTTGGAGGGAGTTAAGCCCTATTATATTCTAAGAGATGATCTTCATTTCTTTGGTTTGGATTTGCTCCCCACCACCATGGGAATTGTCCTCTGGGTTCCTTGAGTGATATTAAGAGATGCTTCCTGCTGGATTTTGATATTGCTCGAGATCCTTCCCCTAAATTTTTTAGTGCCAATATCAGGTTTCTTACTGCTACTTATAGTAAAGCGGTGGTTGAAACTATCATCAGAAGAATGGCCCAAGGGGGAGGTAACAGAGTCCAAAATAGGGGGAAATAGGGGAGCTAGGGGGGGAATAGACAAGGAAGGGGAATCTGAGGGGAGGGAAGGGGGGATGGGAATGAAAAGAGGAGAAGGCTGGGAAGGAGGGGGGAGGATGAAATAGCCAAGGAGAGGTTAACTTCCTCAGAGGAAGAGGGGGGGATAGTCGAAGGGGACAGAGGGATGATGAGAGACTTAACGGCCAGGGAGGGGGGGAAGTCTTCAGAAAGGGGATCATAGCAAGTGTTAATTTCTCCATCTTCTATGAGAGCAAAGGAATTAGAGGTGGGGATGATAGGGATCTCAACAGAAGACGGTTTAGGAATAAAGATTATCTTACATTTTGGGGAAAGGTTTTGGTTGGGGTTTGGAGGGGAAACTAGAGGCCCGATGACCAATGTTTTTACAGAAGGAGCATTCTTGAGGAATATATTCATAGTCAATGGGTTGTTTCCAGTTTCCAAGATCTGATAAAAGCTCTATCTCTTTTGGGAGGGGGCAGCTGACATCAGCATTAACACAGAAGCGAGCATGGATGAATCTAGTTCTAGCTTTTGTTGCTTGATCTATAGCAATTAAAGATCCTATTGAGAGAGCAATGCCTTCAATAATTGTTGGATGCCAGAACTCCAGAGGGAGCCCTAGGAGGTGAACCCATATTGGGGCTTGGGTCATGGATTCCGTGTGAGGGTTGAAACCTGGAGACCATTTCCTTAGGTAGAAGCCTTGTTTACCAAAGAACCATGGGCCACCTAGAAGAGCTCTAGAAAAATCTTCTTTCATGCTGAAGGAGAATAATATGAAACCATTGGGCATTGCCACTATTTCAAGTGCTCCACATGGTTTCCATTTCAACCGTGCCCATTTTTTTATATCATCCAAAGGGGGTCTAGGACCCATCAACGTACCCACCAAGGAAAGATCATGAGAAGTAGCAGCAGCCTCCGTGATGTGTGAGGGGATGTGTAGAGAAAAGGACCCATCTGACAGCAAAGGAGAGAGATTTTCCGAGCTAGGAGCGGAGGTGGAACCCTCCATAATTTTATTCCAATCATCAGGAGGCTTTAGAGAGAGGGCCCTTGACAAGAGGGACCCCTGATCTAGACCAGAGGGGTCCGGTATCCAAGCTAGCACCAGAGACAGCAAGCGGCAGCAGGCGGGTTCAACAGTGACCTAAAAAATTCGCTATTAGGCTTGTACCTCTTTTACCAATGCCTTACTTTCCCAATTTTTTTCGTATAGCGGTTTGGTCTAATTTCTTTAGTGTTACATTCTTCTTCATGGGAGGAACTTTCTTCTTATGGTAATCTGATTATTTTCTTCTTTTTGGGTACAAATTCATTTCTTGTAGTACTTCTAGTAGTGACCTATACTATGTATTTAGGTTCTTTAATGATCTTTCCTATTTTTGCTTCATTCCTTCTCAGATAGCTCTCTTTTGTTTCTTCTTTCTTATCTTCTTTTGTTGATTTATGTTCTGAGCTTGATGCTCTCACAGATTTATATTTTGCTAATATCTCTTCATCCCAAGGAATATTGGTAAGATGTTGTACATGTTTCTGAGCATCCTTCCCCAAAGATTTTGACTTAGTTCCCCCACTCCTATAGAATTGTGTGACTTTAGGACAACTAAAAGAATCATGCCCTTTTTCATGAAAAAATATCAAGGGATAGGTTGTATGTAGTTCTTAGATAGTTTTCCATCTTGACCACACTTATAACAGTTCATTAGTCTTTTATCCTGATATATGCCTCCTTGATTGTCTCTGTAGCCTCCACGGTAAACCCCATCATTGTAGCCTTGATAATCTCATCCTCCTTGGTAATTATCATATCCACCCCAGTATCCTCCTTGATAACCACATTTGTAGCCTCCCTTATAGCCTCATCTATATCCTATGCGATATCCTCCATCATTATATCCTTAATAATTTGGGTTATAGTTTTTACTCTGATAGCCACCTCCAAACTATGGCTGTCCTCCTTTCTGGTTTGGATACTAGGGTGTAATTATGACTGGTTGTGTAGGTGGCATAGCTGATGTAATCATATGTTGTGCTGTAGGGGGAGAATTGGGTGTTGTAGTCTATCTTGTGGCCATTTATCTTCTAGTATTGTAATCTTTTAGATCCTCTAGAGCCTCTACAGAGGGAAAAGTGTGATGATAATGGTTATATGAACCACATGGAATGCAATACATTAATTGGTTGGTTGGGGATGCCACTTCTAGTAAGGGACATGTATCTTACATGTGTTGGTCCCATAGTCTATAAATACCATGCCATGTTCTTTTTGATGCTGATATATTTGTGGAAGATGCTCTCTGTGATGAATGATGTCTAACTGTGGCAGGTTTTTTTGCACTCTCCATATGAGGACATTCTATTCTACTATGCACAAAATCTTGGATTTTAAATGACTCTTTGTCAGTGAACTACTTCTAAGCCCTTCATTCTTCTAGATTTCTTGTTAAAGTTTTAATTTTTATAGTTCTAGGAGTACTTTTTCCAGTTCTAATCTTAAGGATGTTTCTCCTTCTCTTTGCCATGGCTGTGACTCTAGTCTGATTTCCATCTCTATTACCTCTACAAGTGTCTTGAACTGTTGTCCATCTAGTGTTCCTCAAATATAGGGAAGAAGTCCTGAAGTGAACCACTCAATCCTTTGTTTATCCGTAAGGGGATCTTCTAACTTTTTGGTAGTAGTTTTAAATTGATGGATAAACTCTTTAACTATCTCCTTTTCTCCTTGCACTATGTATCTCATCTTTCTCACACCTTTTGATGGTGCTTCCAAAAAGTGGAAGTCTATCCTGAATTATTTTTCAGTGACATCCCATTCTTTGTTATTTAGAGTATTTTTTTTCATATATCATCTTAATGGGTCTTCCCTCAGAGTATTGATGAATTCACCTAGTTTTACAATGTTATCTTTGATGTTTCTATTCTTCCAGAGACTCTCTAACAAGGAAAAATGTTCCATTGCATTGCTTGTGTCTGAATCAAACATTGGTAATTTGACCTTTTGTGCCATCCTTCCGACTGGTTGAGAATGTATTTTGGATGGATTAGTGGCCTGTTGTTTTTCTAGTTTCACCTTCTTTGATTGGCTCTAGGATTTTACTAAGTTAGTATTTCATACTTTATCTCTTAATAACTCAATATCAAAATATAGTTATTCTCATAATTCTATAAATTCTCTCACAATTTCCTATCTCTCATGACTCTCTTTTTGTAATTTGTGATATCTTTCTTCCAAAATTTCTCCCTTTTCTATCTTATGCATAGGTGTTTTAAGTGGCACATGAAATTGCAATCGTTTCGAGGGGGTTATATTCTTTGGGATTTTGTGGTGGTTGGGGGGTGCATCTTTAGTTGGTGACTCTTCATAACTATTCCTTTACTATTTCTAAATATAAGATGATCCTCTAACCCTTCACCACTTCTTCTTTTCTTTTTTCTATTATCATCTTATTTTTCTTGTTTCTCTATTTATTCAACCCCCTTCTCTAATTCCTCTTTCTCATCAACTTTTCCTTCCTCTTTCTTCTCTATTATACTAATCTTTTCTCTAAATTATTTAACTAACTCTTCTATCTTGCTGAATATTTCTTCTTCCTCTCCCCTTTCTTTGATTAGTAATGGACCTTCTATCATTCCTATTTCCCAATTATCTTCTCCTATCACTTGCTTGAATGTTGGCTCTAAAATTCCTACTAACAGTTGTAATCCACTCATCAAAATAGTTGTTCTAGATATTGATTGGTGAATAGGGTTGTCTATAGATATTATTCTTATTGGATTTTTTGGTGTAACTAACTCAAGTTGGTATCTTCCTGGGGCAGGTATTATATCTAGACTTATGTCTGCCTCCTTTTCTGGGGTAGCCACTTGATGGCCTCTACTTGAAGTGGGTGTTTATTTCTTTGGTGGTTTATCCAATTTCTATTTCCTTTCCTTTATCTTCTTTTCTCTTTCCTCTCTTTCCAATCTCTATTTTTCTACCTTCTTTTATAATTCCTTCTTCTCTATAACTAGCCTTGCTCTCTCTTCCATTATCCTCATTTTAGTTTTTCTTCTCAATTCACTAATTCTCTTAATCATCTTTTTTCCAATTATCTAATTTTTTCCTTTTTATTTTCCCCATGTCATCCTATTTCTACCACCCCAACCAACACCCCATTAATTATAACAAGTCATGTCTCTTGGATTTCCTAACTTCACGTGTGCCATCATGCGGTGTCTATCCCCTAAAGGAACTTTTATGTGATTTTGATTAACTCCTTCTCTACCATCAAAATATTAATTAAAAATAGAACTAATTTAAGAAATCGTCCTCTTGCTCCACTTAGTACTTCAACTTTCTTGCGGTCGAAACTTGTCCAACCTTGTATGGTATAATTAGTTATGTATGAATCTAACATTGTCTCGTACCAGTAGTTAATAGCTCTTGTCAAAGGTTCGTCAAGATGGTTTAGTATTGTTGGTCTCGTTGCAGTCTACTCAGAGGGTCCTCTCAAATGTAATATTGACCACTTTGTTCTCTTGGCGTGTGCTAGTAAGCAAGGCCATAGAAGGTGAGGAAACTGTGACCAAAAATCTTTCCTGTATTCTCCAAGAACTTCTAATTCTGCTACATTGTAAGATATTTTCAATATTTTGGCTTCTCCTTTCACAAACTTCAGAATTTACACTCCCCACCAATCTTCAATTTCTTCTAAGGTAGGTTTCCAATATCATGGAGGTGATATTTTTCCTGACATCCACCTAATAATAGGATACCTAGGCTCAGACACCAAATGTTGACCCTAAATCCCAAAAACAATGTGAGACTTAGGAAGTTTGACTTACATTAGGGATGTACGTGGGAAAAGTACTCTACTCTTACTTGTGAACAGAAAGAATGTAAATACACATAACATAATTTACTCCAAGCATCAATATTTATTCATATATGAATAATCAATACATTAGTATCTTTTAAATTCATATCCTTTTCATTCTCTCTCTCATAATTCTCACATGCTATCACTTCTCTCAAAAATGGAACTCACATTTACATTTCTTGTTACGCGCCCATATACAAAAATTTAATTACAATAAATATACAAAACACATATCAGTCACTTCTTTTGATTTACACCTTTTTTGACTTCTGTCTCATACTGGTTCAATTTTTATTTATTCCATGACATCATGTCAGATTCCACAACTTCCTAGAGTGTAATGTGGGTTTTTACCATATCCCACGGCTTTCTATTCTTTCACGGATTTCTTTAGTTATGCATGGATTCCTATTTTTATGTGCGGCTTCTTCCTTTACCAGTGGTTTCATTCCTTGTCTTACGGCTATCCTTTTTTCCTCACGGCTTGACCTAAATATTTGCAGATATTTACTAACTTTGGCATATTCATTCTTACGCTCGCGGCTTATCCAAAATTCGATGAAGAACCCTATTAACAAAAAGGAATTATGATGAAACAATATCACTTGTATAGTGTGGATGGATTCCCTCAATGGAGTAAATGTAATGATTTGTTTGTCTTGGATCAAGATCAATATACCTCATGAATGCATGCATTTAAGAAGTAGAAAATATATACTATCAATCAAACCATACTGAAAAACAACACGTGTAATGTAAAGTGCTAACAACTCAAGCTATTTGAATAGTCCTTGGTTTTGTATTTTTATAAATATGTGAATGTTATTGTCTTTTTTATTATTTGAATGTTTTGGTAGTGTTTTATACATAGCTATGTATAAGAAGATGTGAGGGATAACATAATGGATATGAAATATGAACCCCAAATGGTGAAGAGGCATAGGCCTCAAATACATAATGGGATATGTAGAAAATGTAGAGGAATCATAACATAATAGAAAATTGGAGATGGATAGTGTAGACACTAGAAAACACACTTTTCACATAAGGTATATTAATCCCCCAAAAATTCAAATAATCCCACAAAATAAGAAAGAAAATATAAAACCCCATGTTGGCGAGAAATATTTTTGGGTAGACAAATTGGTGGGTATCTTTCTAACACTCTAGGACTCTAAGTCCCTCTGCTTATGTGGTGCAACTCCACTTTATTGTGAATGAAATGAAAGAGAAATATATTGATGGCCAAGAGGTTGGGGATAAAATAGAAACAATCCACTGTACCCATAGAAAATTCTTGTAATGAATTGCAAGGGAGAAATTTTCTGAATGATGGTAAAGAGGGAGTGAGAAATTAGGAAAGGGGGGGATTAGATTTGGAAATAGAAAATCAGATTATTTCAAAAGATAATCAGAAGTATCACATTCACAACTTATATAAAAGAAAAAAATATTCTTAGAACATCAACGATGAAAGGAAACCATGCAAACAAAGTTGCACATTTTCATGCATCATGAAAATAAGAAACTCTTTTCTTTATTGAAATCTTCACAACTTGTACAATGATAGAGAATGGAAGAAAATAGATGGGGAAAATGGTAGAATGCTATCCTTTTAAACTTTATCAAATAAATCTCTCTCTTGAGTGCAAAAAATTGACAACCATTAAGAATGAGGGTGTCATTACATTATATATAACAAGAAATTTCTCTTTTCCTACCCCCATGTGTCTTTTCACTTGCCTTTTCCAAATGTGACTTTGTGCATTCCTAGGAAAGAACAATAAGTCCCATTTTATTAGTTAAGGGTGAATTATTACATTTTGAACTATAGTCACATTAATGAATAGGAAAAAAATCATGATTTATCATGACAAAGAATTAGAAAGGGGTACATAAGAGGAAGAAAAATGAGGAAAAGGAGGGAAAGAAGAAGTGATCCAAAGAAGGAAGATACCTCTATCATGGATGAGGATCCACCCTAAAGATGTTGAAGATGATAATATTATCTTCAGATGACCACTGTAATACTTCTACACTGATGTGAAACTCCAATGCATTTCACTTTGAAAAAATTTCCTTCACCAATGATAATCACAAGCTAACTTCTTTTACATGATGCACAAACACCCTAGACCATGAAATGAGCATTGAGAAACATTGTCTCAAGACTCCCAAAGGTGAGCTCGAGATAGACATGGGAATTGATAACGATGATCTTACTTGAAACTTGATTGATGATCTTCCTTATCTCATTTAGCTTACCCTGACCAGCTTATTACAAGACACCCATCTCACTAAGAGATCGTGATGAATCTAACTACTCTGCCTTGCGATGCTCTACTTTTGAACATAATTAAACTCATGCTGATGCTTCCATGATGCTTGTGAATTTATCATTTCTCTGTTTGAGCCATGAGGTCATCTTATCATCCTGTGGAGAGTCCAAAAAGTAGAAAAATGAGTGAAAGTAGGGTAATCTGTAACTTTTTGCACTCAAAACCGAAACTTTCTATTTTTAGACCTTGGGATTCGAGAGCTGCTATTTTGGGACATATCACCTATTTCACTCCAACTCCAACTTCTGAACCTCCTGGAACATTCCATACTCTTCCCTTGCTAAGGAATTTATATTTTTAACACATTTATATTTTTAATAGGTTACTTTTTGGGGACCTACTATTTTGGGAAAGTTTATGTTTTTTCCTTACTATCTATTTTACATCTCTCGTGATTGTCCTGAGTGATCAAACTTGCAATTCAGGGGACTTAATATTTTTGGAAAGTGGGGGAACATAAAACATGCTATATTTAGTAAGTGTTCAAAATTACCTCGTTTTGTGATAGAGATTACATTTTTGGATTTGTCTCTTCGTCGCGATCACGTGCTCCAAATTTCACTACGTTTCACTCACCGGAAAGCTCATAAATAAAAACTAATTTTTTTTCTTGGTGAGAGCTTTGGACATGGAGCTACTAGGGAAGCCATTAATGGAGTCACCAAGATTTATGATAGGGTATTTTTCCACCTCCTATTTAAATGAAACCAACTCCATCAGGATATGTTTTTATCTTGGAGTTTGTGTGCAAAGTTTTAGCTTCACTTGCTTTCTAGATCAATGGGAAATTGAGGAAGAAGGGTATAGGGAAAAAATTTAGATTTTAATGCCAACAATAATCTGAGGCATATTCGCATTTTATATTTTTTGTAGCTTTAAGGAATTTTGGAGAAATATATGTGGCCAAAATTTCAAGAGCATTCGATTTAAGTATCATGAGTTATGAAGATTTCTTCGTTTCTTGGTCATGGAAGATTCTGGCAAAAAATGGCCATGGTGCCAGTTAAGAAAGAAAGGTTTTGGTGCTATGGAATTATCTTGAGTATTTTTAGAGTATATATCTTCCCTAAATATCCTTAAACCATTTTTTTCCCTGTAGAGTGTTTTGAGAGCTTTTCGTCGACAGGTGGAACTTAGAAAATGGATCTCATACTCAAAAGATATTGCACGTCAAAGTTCAGGTTGAAATGTGGTAATCACTGGTCAACAGTCCAATCTAGACATGACATGTGGAAAAATAGTAAAAGGTGAAAAAAGGAGAATTTTGTTTTTTTGACCTCCGGTCTTTGACAAACGGTTAAAATTCTGGTAGGCACCACTTTTTGCTGGCTGGGGGGCCTTGGCCAAGTTTGGCACACTCTTTTGTAGGAGGGGTACCTTTACCACCTTTTTCATATTATCGATATCATATTTTCGATTATATTGCCACTTATTCTCTATAACTTTCCAAATGTGGGACTATTTGTATTGGAGAGTTTATAATTGTGCATTGCAGGTTCTATATTACCTGGTAGCTTGAGCGAGCTATTATTTTAGCTCAGTGGGCTGATAAAATCCCCACCGAGTTGATCACATATTTTTCCTCATAGATCGAGCTAATCCATTATGCCTCAGCTTTATCTTGTCCACTGAATTCATATTATCTTGATGATTTATTCAAACCAATGAGGCATGTGTAAATTACATGGTGGAACCAATATACTCGTCCCTCACATATTGGCCAATCAATCAAACCAATATAGTTACTCAGCACATATAGTGGACAGGTAGTCAAAAAAACCCATTGACTTTATAACATGGCCAACTTATCCAAAAAACCATCCAACTCAGCCGAGGGATTTACTAATGCATTGGTGGTTCAAACAATGGTTGTTCAACAAACACATAGCTCAGAAATCAAACCAACATCACAACACCAACCAACTCAGCTGAGGGTTTTCCCAATGCATTGGTGGGTCAAATAATGGCCATTCAACAAACACATAGCTCAACGTTCAAACCAACAACGCAACACCAACCAACTCGGCCCACTTGAGCATTTCAATAAATGACTCAGGGTAATAGTTGTGAGGCCAAACAAAAGGGCCAATGTGTGACTAAAGTCACGTATTCCATGGGCTGTCGAGCCCAATTTACACTCCAAACCCCTCTATTCTATTGTGGATGTGGGATATCTTCCCACTCATCCCAAAACGGTTAGCACAAAAGGTTGAAGAGGTGATTCGAATCGATGATATCTCTAGTGCAAACCCAATCTACTAGCCAACTCACTAATGGGATTGGTCGGGTGAAACAGTGAGCTCCCTGACATTTAAATAGAGACAGAGAGTAAACTGTGTAGTAGACCAGATAAGGTAGATTGCATTCAAATCAATTTTTGAGACACCTAGGGACACTTTCAGAGGTTGGTGTAAAAAAGAAAATTTTCTTAGAATTTTGAGATGAAGATAGTGGGGTATTATTTTTCCATGAAGTGTGGTAGATTTTATGTTGTAGGAATTTAATGGTGACATTTGCATAGGAAAAGCACTGTGGAGAGCCTATGAAGCCACAAGTGAATTTGTGAACAATTTCTGACAAGAAATCAGAGTTCCCAAACCTATTTCTAAGCTTCATTTTAGGTATAAAGGTCTATTAGTCATTATTGAAGGGTTAATTATACTTTATTGGATGTTGATAAATTGATTCATGATTACGTGGATCCAGAAATGTGGCCTTTGGGTGAACCCCATTAACAACTTCTTGTGTGGATTTATTTTTCAGTTTGTGAGCTTTTGATCAGATAAAATATTGAATTGGATTAACTAATTAAATTGGTAAAGCAAACTCTTAATTGGGAAATTAGACTTAAGATTCATTTCAACATCCATAATCCACAATAGTCTACTGAATGCACATTTCAATTTTGGGTTTTAATATCAGATTGAGTTCATTGTAAGATTCATCTTGTGATTATATTGAAGGATTTTTAGTTTTTCCATTTAATTACGAAAGTTGAAATTTATTCGATAATTGATCGTTAAGATATTATTTTGAAAATTGGAGTTTCAAAACACCCAAATTAGTTCAATTTAAGCACAATTGATCAATTGTGAATTTGGAAAAATTAAGAATCTAGAAATTTTAAAATTACAGAGAAAAAAAATAGTACCATTTTCAGATCATGGAAGTAATAGAGGGAGTGAAATGGACCTGCAATGAAAAATGGAGGTGATTTACAAAAAAAAATGGAGAAGAATGAATATTTCTGGTGGTGAGGGTTTTGTGCATGCACAGGCAAGAAACAATAGGAGTAACAAAGAAAATGAAAAAAAATTATTTTTTCTTCATCTTGGGCATGAGTGCACTTTTTTTCCCCAATCATCCTAAAAATTTGGGATGGTTGGTGCAAAAAAGTGTGCCCCTTTCCCATTGGTCCAAGTTTTACTTAGTGATTTGCCAAGGTAGAAGGATGAGGGGGCTAGAAAAAGGCTCATAAGCAACTTCTTGGGTCATGTGGGTGACCAGGGGATAGGATGGGAGGTGGGTGATTTTTATATGTAAAAAATGTACCAAAATTTTGAGATGGTTGGTGAAAAAAAGTGCGCCCCTCTTTGATTGGTCCATGTGGCACTCTATAGTTGGATGGAGCAGGGGGCTAGAAAACAACACACCAGGGCTTAACAGGACAATTTGGGCTCCAAGATAGTTGTATCATGGTCCATGGGGCTACATGGGGGATGGGAACACTTTTGTGTCCCAAACATCAAAATTTTTTGAGACTCTTGGTGCAGAAAAATTACACTTCCATCTGGGCTTGATTTGTGTCCACTTAAAAATTTGGCTAACTGCCTAATTTTACCATGGGGAATAACTTGATAAAAGCATAAATTTAGCTCCCAGATGAATTTTCCCAAAAAAAATTATTTAAAATTGACTGGAAATTACCTTTTGAAAATAATGGGAGGGGAATATTAACTTTATTCTTCCTATAGCCTCATAAAAAATAGGATTTTAATTAAGGTGTTTCACCTTTTTCTTAGATTGTTTCTTTAGAGTGTTGATGAAACAAATAGGGTAACGGGCATAGGAAGAATACCTATTCAAATGTTGGTTGATGGGTTACTATACGCGTATGACTTCTGAATCCGTAGCTGATTGTGAGAGCTTCCTTTTGGCTAGGAGGAACTACATGCAATGCAAAGCAAGACCATAAGAAGGAATTAGACAATATAGGCTAGTGAATTGCCTAGTGTATGCTAGATCTTGGAAGTGTGATACTTCTTATATGGCTATCAATCCACTATTTTAAACAATTTAATGCTGTAAATAAAGTAAATCCTATGGTAATTTGAAATGATTTAGGTATCTCACTTAAAACACAATAAGAAATAGATCTAATCTAATAGGCTAAGCTAGAATAGAATCCAAAGGTCAAATGATTGGTTTTAGGATATGTACAGGTTTGACAAAGGTCTCGGGTAGATCACAGGTGGATGAGGGTGAGATGAAATTAAATGGGTAGGTCTCTGCTCAAGGCTTGTGTTGGAAAATATAGAGACCAATGTTGGTCAGGGGTAACTGAGGTGTGATCAGGTGTGACCGGTGTTGGTTACTGTGAAATTTGGGAATGTCACAGAACAAGCTTTAGGTCTCCTTTGTGATTACACAAAGTAATTTGGTTGGTCAGGTTACGAGGTATTGGGTGACTGGGGTAGGATTCGGCTGAGGCTTTAATGGGTATATGGAGGTAAAAATGTTGGAGAAGGTCAATAGGTGGCTAGGTAAGCAATAGATGATAAAATGATGATGAAATGAAATAAACTAGAAAAGTATGACGTTATACTTACTTAGATTCTAGTCCTGAATGCCTATGAGTGAGGGATGGAGGTGTTGATGAGAGGTTTGAAGTTTTCAAGTGATCACCAGTTGAAGAAAAGCTTCTGCATATGGGTTTCATGTGCATTCCTCTTTGCTTGGTTAGATCAGATCATGGCTAGGAGGGCTATGTAGGAAAAGATGTTTGGTCTCCTTCCTTGCATGCATGGTCTCGCTAGAATTCACTCTCTGAAGATTTTTTATCTCTCTGAGATGTGATAATTCTCACCAACCTCTTTTGCTTCCAACTTCTAACCTCCAACCTCTAACCTTGAGAATAAGGTTGTTTTAGGGTTAAAAGGGTAACTAACGGTGGTTCTCAACTTAACCGACATGATGATTAGGGGTAACCGGCGTCGGTTCAAGGTAGGGATTTTCTAGGTTTAATAAACTACAGAGATCCTCTTGATTTCCTCGGATCTCGTATCACTAACTTGTGGATTAGACTAGGAGCTTCTTGTGAGCATGTGGGAATTTGGTTAGAGGGAATGTAGGCATTGATTTTTAGGGTTTGGCTAAGACTCACTTAATTATGGCAACTTACTAAGAATATGTCTTAGGTTGAGTTGGCTTGGTGAGGTATGTAAGTGAATTGTATGTGTGGATATTGTTTAAAATAAGATATTTAAATAATAAATATAGTGAGGATAATGAATTAATTTAATTAAATTAATTAAATTAATATTAGTGGGGTGAAAGGTGTCATGGTTAGGTGAATGTGATGAAGGGTGCTTATTTGTCGAGGGACCAAAGTGAGAATGTGACCTAATTTTAGTGTGTACATTTTTCCCCCTTTTTTTGCGTAGCTTGTATTGGTAAGCGACGCTAACAAAAATAAGATGTGGTTGCCCCTTGTGCGGGTGAAGGTGATCCCCCTCATACTAGGAACTGATGAGGTAGCAGAAAGAAGTGGTAAGTTGTTTGATAATAGGTAAATGTGAGGAAAAGGAAGGTGGGCTTAGGGGAAAAGGGTAAAAGGTCTATTCAGGTCGTTCTAGGTAATGGGTCAGGGTTAAAGGTAGCAGCAGTCAAACACACGCACACGAATAAACTGTAGCACACTATCAGGTTGAAGAGTAGGAAAACCCTACATCGTCTAAGGTTAATAGGTTTATCCAAACAAGGTTGAAGTGACTCTGATTATCCAAGGTATAGGATATGGTTAGGAAACACATCGTAGGATAGGTGCAGGAACTGTTTAGGTATGTTCCAGTACACCAAAGGTAGGGTCAGGATAAACGGTCACGGACAATAGGCTAGGTAGGGTCATCTAGTTCAATCAACACAGGTAATAGTGCCATAAGGTATCACAAACACATGAGGTCAAAGGTCACTAGTGATGGTCTAGGTCTAAATATCGAGGTCACGGTGTGAGTAAGGCCGAGGTAGGGGTAAAATAATGAGTCCCCAAAGGAGGACAAATGGAGGTAGTAAATGAGGAGGTCAGGAAAGGTAAGGTAAATGGGTTGGTTAAAGGATCAGGGTGAAGGGTGGGGTGAGGGGTGGGGTAAAATGGGCCTAATTGAGGGCAATGTGTAGGTGAGGATGAACAAGTGATTTGTATATTTTGATCATATATCAGCCTATGTGCCAAAGATATTTTTTATTGATTCATTATTTTTTGTATATATGAGACCAGCCTCCATGACGATGACATTTTCACATTTTGAGATGATGGACATGATGAGATAGGCATGTATCTTGAGAAACACATTTTTTGATTTATATCTATGAGATACATGATATTTTGTGACTTGTTGATGTGTTTATGAGATATTGGTTTATGGCTTGTGGTAGATGAGATATGGGTTACTTGTTTTGATATGGATGAAAATTAGGTGAGTTAGGCATGATGGAGTCAGGTCAATTTAGGCATGGATTGAGTCGGGTTGGTTAGGCATGGTTGAGTTAGGTTTTGGCTAGGTATGGACGGATTCGGGTTTGGTAGGCATGGTTGAGTCAAGTCGATTTAGGCATGGTTGAGTCAGGTTGTTAAACATGGTTGAGTTAGTTCGGTTAGGCATGGTTGTGTTGAAAGTAGGTGAAGTTTTGATTCATTGTTTCTTTTTGCAATGAATGATACTATGGTTCATATGTGAGATGTGGTATAATCCATGCATAGTGATGGTAGAGAATTGGTAAGCATAATAAATGTATAAAATATGTAGCAAATTATTATGTATGTGACATAATTTACAATTTTGTATATAAAAGGGGAACTACGTGAAATGTGATGTAAATGGTGAGTTAAGCATGGTTGATGAATTGTTTAGGGTAGAGAATGGCCAAGCTAACCTCTAAGGACCCCATGCCCTCGGAGTGATGCCTACATAGTCCTCGGTGAAAAGGGACCTTAGGCCAATGTAGTTCTCTCATAAGCTAGGGAAGGAAATGAGAAGGTGTGAAAATGAGTTGGTAGGTGTTTGGGCATGTTGTGGGTTTAGGTTTGTTAGGTGTGGGTAGATTATAGATAAAATGATGTAGGTGAAAGTGATTGTGGAAAAAGAGGAGGATTACCCCAAAGGTAAGCGTCGAGGACTAAGTCCTATATAATGTAATCAAAATGTAAACAAAGATGGTTAAAAGATAAAAGGGGGCAATAAAGCCACCTAATTGGGTAGGATCATACCAAGTAGATCATACCTTGGAGGAGGTGATGAACATAAGACCCTAAAGACATTGCATGATTGACATGTTCTATGATGAAAAGTAGTCACATGATCACCAAATGTCTAAGTTCCAAGAAGTCCCTTAAGGCAGTAGGAAATGAGAGTGGGCATGGTTCACAGGGTGAAGAGTAGGTAATTTTTTATGAATTTTTATATGGTATGAGGTAGCAGGCCCTTCAGGCAAGAGGTCCTAGGTCACAATGGGCAAGTCCATGACTAAAAATGTTTTTTATTTTGACTTATAGTTGAGATAGACTGATCGATGCGGGAAGTCTATATGGGAAAAATTGAACTCCTTGAGGTCTTCATGAAGCTGATCGATGCGGGAAGCTTCGGTTTCTCTCGTCTGTTTTTTTAAGAGCTTTACATAGCTGTCCTTCGTGGGAGAAGTCTATTTATAGCAACAATTTTTTGAGAGGAAGATGTCCTTTTGAGGGAGTCATCTTTTTATTAGAAGTTTGACTCAAGGAGTTTGGTCCCATTGTGAGGTATTTGCAGTCATGGACAAGACCAAGGTGAAAGATAGGACTCTTGTTTAAAGGGAAAGGTGAAATTACCATGGGATCTCATATTAAGGTAGATGAAAAGTATCCATGAGAATCATGCTATGTGCAGCGCTGTGGTACACATATTCAAGGGAAGATAACAAGTGACGGGTACTCACATGATTCTAGTTTAATCATTAGGGAGGTGTATGGAGTGGGTAGTGCTCAAGGGAATGAGTTAGAGAGAGACAAAGGGTGAGGTAGGATAATGAGTCAATAATAGAATGGTCAAAGATACAAGGCGTTAAGGGGCTTAGGTTCAGGTTTACCATCAAGAGAAGATAAACAATAAGCACCTGATCCATAGGTATGAGTCATGATGTATGGTCCAAGCCAATTAGGAGAAAAATTTAACCCGTTTACTTTTTTCTACTTTGGTTACGTGTTGATTTTCTTTCAAGACAAGGTCATTGACTTGGAAGGTGCGTTCATGAACACATTTGTCATAGGCACGTTTGATACGTTGTTGGTAAACTTGAAGGTGATCTAGAGCATTAAGAAAATGTTCATCTAATAACTCTAGTTGTGCTAAACGGTCCTGACGAAAGTCATCATCAGTGAGCATGTCATGGAGAGAAATACGGAGTGAGGGGATCTGGAATTCGAGAGGTAGAACAACCTCTGTACCGTAGACCAGAGAAAAGGGTGTGGCCGCAGTGGAAGTGTGAATACTAGTGCGGTATGCCCACAGGGAAAAAGGAATGTGCGTATGCCAATCCTTCCCAGTATCGTCAACCACTTTCATGAGAATTTTGTTGAGGGTTTTGTTAGTGGATTTGGCTTGGCCATTGGTTTGTGGGTAGTAGGGTGATGAGAAACTAAGTTGAATGCCGAAGGCATCACAAAGTTTTTCAATGTTTTGTTTTTGAATTGTTTTCCATTGTCAGTGATGAGGCGATGAGGAACACCAAAGTGACAAATGATGTGGTGGTTAATGAACTCACATATTTTCTCAGCTTTCGTGGAAATGAGTGGTATGGATTCTACCCATTTCGTGTAGTATTCGGTAGCAGTGATGATCCATTGATGGCATTGGGAAGAATGAGGATTGATTTCTCTGACAAGATATCCAAACCCCATTGAGAGAAGGGCCAAAGGTCACGAGTGACCTGTAAGGCATGACTGGGTGTATGATGAAGATTGGAATGTTGTTGGCATTTTACACAACGTTTGATGTATTCGCAATAATCATGGTTAAGGGTTGGCCAGTAATAGCCTAGGTGAAGAATACACTTAGCAACAACAAGGCCACTAAAGTGACCTCCACATATGCCATCATGAACCTCCTTAATGGTATAAAGAATTTCAGAACTTGTGAGGCATCGTAAGAGAATACCATCAAAGCCATGCTTATAGAGGAGTCCTCCCAGGATAATGTAACGAGAGACCTTTTTAAGGAAGGCATGCTATCGTTACGGGTGAGATCAGGAGGTAAGATGGAGAGAGAAAGGTAGTCGGAGTATTGTTTATACCAAAGGTCACTCAGGTCAGGGGTATTGGTTCCAATCAAGTAAACATCATGAGGTAAATAAGAAGGTGAATGGTGGTGTTGTACAGTGACAAAGATTTTGGAATCGGTGGGTGAAGAGGGTATTTGGGAAGCTAAGCAGGCCATGGTATCTACAAATCTGTTGGTGGAATGTGGGATGGTTTAAAGGGTGTAACGATCAAAGGTGGTCAAAATTATGTCTACATGATGTTTATACTTTTGAAGTATCTTGTTATGACATTGGTACATACCATTGACTTGGTTTATGACCAATTGAGAATCACCAAAGATGTTGATTGATTTGACATCTAGGGTATAGGCGGCTTGGAGACCTAGTATGAGTGCTTTGTATTCGGCAATATTGTTGGTGCATTCAAAATCTAGTTTGAAAGACAAAGGCATGGTTCTCCATCAAGAGGAATGAGGATAATACCAGCCCCACCCCCACGCTGACACTTGGAACCATCAAAGAAGAGTGTCATTTGGTAAGGAGGTTCGTCCAGGGAAAGGGTAGCAATTGACTCATCTGGAAAGTCAAAATTAGAAGGTTGATCCCTAGAAATAGGTGCATCGGCCAATTGGTCAGTGATAGCTTGGCCCTTGATGGAATTTTGATGAATGAATTCGAGGTCAAGATCAGCTAAAATCATAAGCCATCATGTGGCATGCTGATTTTGATAAGGTTTTGCGTATATGAAGTGTAAGGGGTCGGTGTTGGTCACAACATAGGTTTTGTGGTTAAGTAGGTAATGGCGGAGTTTCATGGCAAAACGAAAACTAAGGCTAAGAAAAGTTTTTTGGGATGGTTGTATCGAGTTTCATAGTCCAAAAGAGTATGGCTTATGTAATAAACTACCTGCTCCCTGTGTTGTTCATTGCGATGAGTGAGCATGGCTCCCAAGGAATGATTGGTAGTGGATATGTATAGATAAAAAGGTTGATCATCTTTAGGTGGGATAAGTATGGGTGGTTGGAGAAGGTATTGTTTTAAGGCCTCAAAATATTTGTGGCAATCATCATCCCATTTAAAGGAGACATCCTTCTTGAGAAAATGATGAAATGGTTGACACCGATCCGATAATTGTGAAATGAAATAGAAAATAGACTACAACTTACCTTGTAGGCTACGGAGTTGTTTAAGGTTAGTGGGAGGAGGCATTTCCAGAATGTCCTTGACTTTAGCAGGGTCAACTTCTATACCACAGAGGGAAATGATAAATCCCAAGAGCTTTCCCGAGAGAACCACAAAGATGCACTTCTTAGGCTGAAGGCGGATGCAATATTTAATGAGGCAGTAAAAGATGGTTTTGAGGGTGGAAAGGTGCTCAGAGCGACGTTTAGATTTTTCTAGGAGATCATCCACGTAATCTTCCAATATGTGATGCATGATGTCATGGAAGATGTAAGTCATAGCCCACTGATATGTGGCACTGACATTTTTAAGGCCAAGAGGCATGACTCGATAGCAAAAGGTCCCCCATGGGGTGATGAATGAGGTTTTGTGTTGATCTTCTGGGGCAAGAATAATTTGGTTATAACCCGAGAAGCCATCCATGAGTGATAGCCTCTCATGACCAGCAGTGAGGTCAACCAACTGATTAATACTAGGTAAGGGAAAGTTTTCTTTTGGGTAGGCTAGGTTGAGTTTATGAAAGTCCATGCAAATGTCGAGTCCCCCTGTTGCTTATTTGATAACCAATGGGTAAGATGAAGGAAACAGAAAGAAGGTGCTGAAGTTCTTCTTTGACGAGAAGAGAAATATGAGGGTGCATTTTCTTCAACTTTTGTTTGATGGGTTTGGCATCGAGAATGGTTACGATATTGTGGACCACTATGGTGGGGTCAATACCGGGCATGTATGCATAAGACCAAGTGAAAGCATGGTTATGATCTATGATAAAAGAAGTGATGGATTCCTATTCAGCATCATCTAAATATTTTCCGATCTTTAGGATGTGCGGGTCATCTTGAGTATGAATGTTGATCTCGATAGTCAATTCATTCAACATGGTTTGCATCTTAGAGGGTAACGACTGATGAATATATGAGTCTTCTACACCAAGGTAGGTGAGTATGGATTCATCATCCTAACATTGAATGATGTTAATTGTAGATGTGTCATCATCAATCATTTCGGGATACAAGAAGGGAAGAGTGGAAGGGGCCTCACCCTCATGTTGATAAGTCAGAGGCCCCAAGGAAATGGTTTATGAAAAAAGAAGTTAAGAGGGATAGATTCAGGATCCATCAACTCCGTTAGTGAAGGCGGCGATGAAGGTGGAGCGGGTGAAGAAGATGGAGAAGGGATAGTTTCCTTAATGAGTTCAAAGTGGGCCTATTTGGTAGGTGGTTTGGGGAAGCTGATACCACTACCATCATTATGTTTGTAGCTGGTACATGGAATAATGGTATGGCGGCCTTGCTCGTAAAATCCAAAACTAAAACCCTTCCACACACATCAGTACAGAAAGGTGTAGGTGAAACGGTGATTGGTAAGTGATTGGAAGTTAGTGGAAAATGGGTGGGTTTGTGATGGTGGTTTAGGTGTGTAAGTAGTAGTATCAAGTCCCCCATAGGTGAGACTAGTACGAAGGTGGGGAGGACCATAAAGGAGATGTTATCCTATACGGTGATCATAGCGAGGGTGTTGGTGAAGGCTTCCATACTCTTGTGGAGTAAGAAATGTGTTGACACTATATAGGTGGTACTCCCCCAGAGTGAGGCATTGAAAAACACCTTCCAAGGGATCAATGGTTGGTATGTAGGTAGCTGGTGTGGATAATGTATCGAAGGTCGATGCGGAGGTGGAGTTAATGGATTGGAAAGCTGATGGGTCAGCCATGAAGGTTATCGTAGTGGTAGGAATGGAGGAGGTATGTATGGTAGAAGCAGTGGCTGTACTGGTAGGTGGAGGTGTAGGTGACGCAATAGTGGTCATAGAGGTAGACGGCTTGATAGGTATGAGCACATCATTGGGTCGGTAAAGCATGTTACATGTTTTAAAAGGTGATGGGTCAAATGGAATAGTATAGGTGTTTCCTCCATGTTCAAACTTTACACAATGATGCAAAGTGGAAGGAACACAACCCATGACATGGATCTAGGCTCTACCAAGCAACAGGTTATATTAGAATTCCCCCTCCAAAATGTAAAAGAATTTTGGAACAGTGTGGGGGCCCACACAAATATGGAGGATGACGGTGCCTAGTTTAGAGGTGATAGCATCATTAAATGAATTTAACATGACCGGGTGTTTATGCATGCAATTTTCAGGTATGTGCATTTGAGCGAATGCATGGGATGAAATGATGTTAATGCTAGCACCCCAATCAATCATCACACGGTGTACCCATATGTCATCAGTGTGGACAGAGATGAAGAGGGTTGGGTCTAGGTCATCATTTTGGTGTGGCGAGATCTCTTCCTCTAAGAAGCTAAGGGAGGCCACTTGGCGAACAAGGTGGGGATAAGATGAAGTTGGTAATTTGGTGAGAGAGGCTTCATGATGGGGGGTGATAATGGAGGCTATAGGTGTAGGGTCATTAGGTAAAACCTCAATTGATTGAAGAACCTCCATGAGAACTTGACGATGGGATTCTGAGGTTTGGATGAGGTCATATAAGGACATTTTGAGGGGTGATTGGTGTAATTGTTTGAGCATTGTGTGATGTGTGACACCATTAGAAATGGGGTACGTGGGGCCACGAATAGTTTTTAGGTATGGGTGCAGATGGTGTGTTGGGTATAGGACTAGTTAGTGGGTCAGTTGCCTTTTATTTACCCTTCTGTGCATGTGTAGTGACATGTATCAAGTTGATTTGAGGGGAGTTGGCAAATGGAGTAGGTGTAGGGTGAGTGGTATAATGACACAACTGGTAAACACCTACCGGAGGAGAAAAACCCTGTGAGGTCAGTTGGGTGCAACGACATTTGGGTGGTGACATGGCAAGTTCTTTGATGTGAACCATGTTAATTTCAAATCTTGGGTGTGGCTGTAGGAGCTGTGAGGGTGGAGGTTGTGGTTTTTGAGTTGGTAGTGTGGGAATGGGTGTTGGTGAAGCAGGATCCTCATCGAGAAGGTCGTCATCGTCAAAGTTGGTTTCTGGTGGACATAATTGGATAAGGATGGTTTTTAAGGCCTTACAATTCTCCACATCATGTCCTGGCACATGATGGTAAGCACAAATTTTAGTATCGTCAAACCCTTTTGGCTTGGGTTTGAGGGGGTCATAAGGTCTGTGTGGTGGTAATGTGATGACATAGGTTTCTAGGAGGTTGGTTAAAATTTTGGCATAAGACCTTGCTAGTGGATCACAATGGGAAGTAAAAGTAGGTTTGGGTATAGGTGTAGGTGATTGTTGAGGAACAATCTTTAGAAGAGGAGGGGGTTGAACCATGGGTTTGGGTGTTGGTGTGGTTTTAGGTGTTGGTCATGTTTGTCTAGGTATGGGTATAGTAGATGGATGGGTAGGCGGGTGTGTGGTCATTTTGACTACCTTATTGTGGGGTAGTGGAGTTTTGTTTTTGGGTTGCAATTTCTTGGGTAAATGTGATGTGGGTGTACGAGGTCTAGAAGGAAAATTGAATGGAGGAAGAGGGTGAGTTACCCATGGGGATAATGAGGGTGTTGCAAAGGTAGATGACGCGGTTCATGCTTGAGGTGCATGAGATAGCGACTGAAGTATAGTGGGTAGTAAAGAAATAGATGAGGGTATTAGAGGTATGGGTGGTAAAGAGGCTGTAGGCATAGGTGTAAGTTGGGTTGGGTGTCTAGGTAGGTCAGAGGTTTGTGAGGAAGGGATGAGTTGTTGTGTTTTTGGTTTATTAATGGGTGGAGGTTTCTTGACCATGTGGGGAAGCTGAGATCCTAAGACAGACAGGACAGGTGCAGGTGTGATTGGCATAGCCAGGGTATGAGTTCTTTTCATACCCAAACTTAATCTCCTTCACAACTTAAGCAACATCATGGATCTCACAAGACACTCAAGGGAAAATAAATGATTTGTGTGTTGTTTGTAGCTGAGCAACACATCTATTTGACTTGTTAGGACTCAAGATTTTGAAAGAGTGGGTAGCACCTCAAAAGGATTTTGATCTAATCCTCACTACTCTAGGTTGTGTCTTTCAACCAAGGTAAGAGAACGTATATTGCAGCCTTTGTTTGATGAAGGAGGTGGAGATATCCTTATGCTTTGCACATTGTATGGAGATGGCCTCGGGAAAACACAATCAGTTATCCATTATTCAAAATCAAAAGAGTTGTCACTACTAAATGATGGAAATGCTTTCAAGACAAGGCTAAGGCTGCTAGAGACATGATAAAATCTTGATATGCTTTGTGCATTTTGGTGAATGGATTGTATTCTTTTGTTAACACACAATGCAATGCAGGGGTAGTATGGGTAGGATGAGTTAGTTTGAATGAAATTTTGTTGGGAGATGTTTGGACAAGATTAGCTAGGAATTACCAACTTCTTTGAGAACCTTTGCAAGATATTTGCAACACCTAAACAATAGATATGTTTCAATGGGTTTAAAATAATCCTTTAACTAGGATATGCGCACCAAATGGAGGCCCAGATCTACACTCTTCCACACAACCTTTGATAACCTACCAAAAATCTTGAAGCAAAATACCAACAAAGTATCTAGGAATCCCTATTTGATCATGACCTAAGGTGCACCCAAAGGCTTACAAACAATCTCAATATTCAAGGATAGTAAAATGATTTTAAATCTATTTATCTTCTATCAAATGAAGGCTCTTCTAAATATAAGATTTCAAATTCCATTAAACCATCAACAAGAAATGAGACCCTGTATAATCGAAGAGATCCTAAACATAAGATTGCAACATGAGTAAGAAATACAAATTGAAATCATTCTGAAACATAAGCATATGCAAATTTTACCAGGAGATAACACCAAATAATCGAAAATTTGATCAAATACATCAGCAAGGGAGTGCTATAAGAACAATCTCAGAGCCTTTTGATGGATTTACAACTAAAACCAACTCAACATGATGAAATCTGATGCAAAAATGGAATTGAAAAAGGCTCCCAGGAAGTTTTCTTTGAGAAAATGGGCTTCTTCTTGTTTCTTCCTTGAAAAAATTATATGTTCTTTTTCTCTCTTCTTTGTTCACACTCAAAAATTACATTTTATATCTCATGCCAGCTTGGAGTCTTGCTTCCCAAGCAAAGCATATGCTTGAGGGATCAAATTTTTTACAACTCTCCATGATTCCATGAAAATGACATCAAATCAGAAAACAGTTCACAGGTTGTCAGGGATGCATAATTTTTTTAAAAATATTACACAAATTTACATCCTTATCCATCCTAGGGTCACATTTTTGTCATTCAGGCATGCCAACATGCTTTAGCATTCATATTTCACCTTTTACCTTTTCAATTTTTACCTCTAGAACCTTTGATTTTTACTTTTCACGTTTTTTCACAGGCTAGGAAAAAAAATTCATCAAAAACATCATAGATCATCAAAATAGCTCATGAAATGGCACCATTGCACTTAGAAGGCCGAAAGGATGCAAAATCATATAAAATTCGATGCAATTTGGTGCAAAAACTTGATTTCCAAGTTTCTTGGAGCTCCCATGGCGGCCAAAAGGGAGAATACACAGTTTCCATCGATTTTGATCAAATTTTAATGCCAGCCCTCCACGTGGCAGCTGAGATCCCTGAATATACAGTTTTTGACCATTAGATAAGGTAGTATACGTGTCAAAATACCATTGGATCTGGCCCCTGCCTTTAAAATTTACATCTGCGACCTTTTTGAAATTTGGAAAATTTTGTAAAATTCCTCCGCTGGCCTCCTGGACCCGCCACGTGTCTACCTGTGGGCCCCACTAAAAATCGGGGGCCGATTTTATGAATTTTGACACTTTTTTGAAAAAGGGAAATTTATCTCAAAATTCTCCACGGGCCTGAACACCTGTTCTCTTCCTCACCATGTGGCACTCTCCAATTTGCTTCGGGTCCAAGCCTCCAATTCTTCCTGCCAAAAATGCAAAGTTTCAAAATTCACCCCGGGCCCGCGCTCTCCCTTTGACTGCTTAGAAGGTGCCATGTGTCCTCTTCCTATTCATTGTGGGCTTTCAGGCCTAGAATTGACTTTGAGAATTTTGCAAAATAAAAGCAAAACTCCTTAAGGTAAATCCACCACTCCTCGACCAATCAACATGTGCCACGTAGGCACCCTTTATAAAAGGTGGAGCCACGGACCAAATTTTTCATTTTAGCCGAAATTTCAAAAATGACAAGTTTGAAAAACATCTCCCGACAACCCCTAGCCAATAGGAACCCGCCATGTTGTAATAATGTTATGATGATGAATTTGACGGGTATAATACGCCTATATGACTGTCAAAATTTCCAAAATATAGAGGATGCCCTAGAAATCAAATTTTTTGACAAGGAAGGTGGATTTTTATAATTTTAAATCAGATGAACCATTTTTGACATTGCTTTCGAGCCTAGGATTGGGGAAACACTTGCACAACAATGAGATTCGATTGATTTTGAGTATTTGCATGATTCGGCGAAGGAGAAACAACACAACCCGAAAAATTGAAAAAAACTAAGGCACGAAAAGGGGCATACATAGATTTTGTTCAAATTAGGGAAAAACAATAACATCTTAGGAACTTTTGCAGCATTTTGAAATTACTCAACTGGATAAACTGAATTGCAGACCACCAGCTCGAAAAATAAAAACCATTTTTTGAGAAAAATTAGACATGGAAAATTAGGGCAAAAAGATGCAAGTTCAAATTTGCACTAACATTGACTCCTGCTTGGGAATGGGCACTCCCAGCAAGTGCCACAAGGAAAAAACATAGACCAAGTGCCAAAAACCATTGAGCAGAGGAGTCAAAACACAAAGGCAGCCCAAAAACTAGAAATACCATAAAAATGGACTGAGAAAACCACCCACAAAAGGTTGCCAAGGACAAAAGGGCAAACCACACACCAACCAACAACAAAAAAACAAAGCAAGAACAAAGACTAACACAAATATACAACTTGTGCATACCTCACTTTGGGGATTTAATCCAAGAAATGTTTTAAAAATATACCATTAACAGGCAGCTCCAACAAATCCCCATCTAGATCCTATAGAAAAAAGGTGTGCTCACCAATTCTGATGTCAATGGCATAAGGGCCCATCCATAATGCATCAAACTTGCCATGCTTGCCCTTGTCTTTATTCCTACTATCCCATAGCAAAACCATATCTCCCACATTGAAGGCTCTAGGAGTGACCTTCTTATCAAACAACCTCTTCAATGTCTCTCTAAATCTGATATGCCTTTGATGAGAGACTCTTCTTTATTTATCCAACTCAATGATCTGATTGATTCTTGATTCATATGGGCCATGTTCTTGATAATCTAATTGTCGAGCAAACTAAAATGAGGATAATTGCAGATGTAAGGGCAGCAATGCTTGAGTTCCATACACCAATTCAAATGGGCTCTTACTAGTTTCTCTTTTAGGAGTTATTATATTAGCCCAAACTGCAAATTTCAATTTCTCTCCCCACCTCTTCTTGTTGACTTCCAAGGTCCTAATAATCTTGAGCAAGTTCTTGTTACTTGACTTAGCTTGTCCATTCCCTTGTGGATTGTATTTTGAAGAATAAGTTAGATTGATTCCATATTCATTACACATTGCCATCAAAGGTTTGGCTCTAAAACACATGGCATTATTAGATACAATCTTAACTTGAACTCCAAATCTGCATATGATGTGATTCAACAAGAAATCCATTACCACTTGGTGTGTTGCCTTTCTAGATGGAATTGCTTCAACCCACTTTGTAAAATATCCATTTTCTACAAGGATCCATTTATGACCAGCACTAGAAGGATTTGAAATCTCTAATGAATTGCATTCCCCATTGTTTGAAAGGGTCTTCAATTGATACAGGCTACAAAGGAAGGGAGCTTGAAGCTTTTAGTCTTCCAGAGAAACGTTGGCAACTATCACACTTTCTAACCAGCTGGGTTGCATCTTTAAAAATTGTAGGCCACCAATAACCAGATCTTAAAATCTTATGTGCTGTCACTCTCCCAACAAAATGTCCTCCACACTCCCCCATGGAAATCAGCAATCAACTCGGGAGCTTCATCTTCAGTTATGCATTTCAAGAGGACACCTTCAGGGTTCTTCCAAGCCAACCCAAGGCCTATTATGATATATTTTTGAGAATCCAGCTTGAGGGCTCTTTTCTGATTTTTGTTCAAGTGACTAGGACAGCATAGGTGCCTGAGGTAGAAGATCACATCTTTGTACCACTAATAATTTACTAACTTTGTAAGCACATCTATCCTTTCTTCCTCTAGCTGATTCACTTCCACATTTTGCAAAGTTGCTCTCAGCCATGAGCTTGGCAAGACCCAAACCTCTTACTAAAATAGGTTGCTTGGATATCCATATCATACTCATGTAGTTTTTTGACCCACCTACATCTTTTACTTGATATCTTCATTTATGATAAGATGTCTTTCACCATGGTGTGGGGAACAGAAGAAACAACTTTTGAACTCAATATATAAGGCCTAAAAAAAATTGTTGCTTTCACAAAGGCAAATTCTTGTTTCTCCATGATTGTATACTTTAACTCAGATGCTTGTAAAGCCTTGCTAAAGAAGGCAATAGGCCTCTCAGCTCCATTCTCATCCTTTTGTAACAAAAATGACGCAATAGTAAATTCAGAAGCAAAAGAAAAGATTTGGAAAGGCCTCTTATAGTTTGGAGGTACCAAAATAGGGGCATGCTTAACTGCATCCTTTATTCCTTCAAAATATTGAATGGCAGCCTCCTCCCACTTGATAACTTGATCATTTTTTAACATTCTTGTGATTGGAAGAGTCAGTTCAGCAAAATTAGAAACAAACCTTCTAATAAAATTGATGTGACCAATGAAATATTGGATACCTTTCTTGGTTCTTGGGATAGGTACTTTGTTGATTGCCTCCAATATTTTAGGGTCTATCATGACACCATCCTTAGACACAATATTTCCCAGTAACTTGGCCTTTTACATGCCAAAATGACACTTCTTTGGATTACGAGAAATGCCATACTCCCTAAATCTGATCAACATCTTCTCTATGTGTTGCAAATGGTCTCCTCATTGCCTTGAAAAAAATAGTCACATCATCTTGGTAGACCGCAGTAAACTCATTGATGTAACCAACAAAGGCAACATCCATTTCCCTTTAAAAATGGCACCAACATTCATCAATCCAAAGGGCATCCTTACAAAAAAATAAGTTCCCCAAGGCACAGTGAAGGTTGTCTTAAGTCTTTCTGATTCTTTAACAACCACTTGATTGTATCCAGAGAAACCATCCAAAGTAGAAAGCATTTATGACCCTGTCACAAGCTACAACATATTTTCCATGTTTAGCAAGGGATAGTTTTCCTTCATGGATGTTTTATTTAGATTCCTAAAATCCACACAAAGTCTAATGTCTCCATTCTTCTTTCTAACTGGCACAAGGTTTGCAACCCAAGATGAATACCTAGTGTGCTGAATGATACGACGATCTCTCAATTTCTTTAACTCTTCCTGCATTTTCATGGAGAGAAGTGGATTAATAGGCCTTTGTCTCTGTCTGAATGGCTTAGTCTTGGCCTCAAGAGGAATCTCATGTTGGAATAAATCTTCTCTATATGCTTTTAGCTCTGAATAATACCAAGCAAGGCAGTCTTGATATTTATTTAAGGGTTGGGCATAGGAGTGCTTTTCCTCTTTGCTAAGATTTCTACCCAACCAAATCTTCCTTGGTTTATCATTAGTTCCCAAGTTGTGCTCTTCCACATTCCTTGAAGCAAACATGTTCCTATTAATGATGCAATCAACATTGCTAAAATTTGATTCAAGTGCAACAAGACCTTTAATAATGGTATTTGTTTTTAATTATATAATATCCTTGTCAAACAAAGTTTCTCTCCCCTCATTCATGCATACCATTGGCTCTCAATCAATATTTTAACCAGAAAACACACCTTGGCATTATAAGAACCTCAACACTTGTGCATCATCATCAAAAATTTGCCAATTTCTCACATTATCTGGGACAACTGGCCTTGTTAGCACTTCAATGTTATATTCACAAAAAGGTGAAACAGTACAATTATCTAATCTAGAGCCAAGTACAGCTAAATTATCACCAACAACATTAAGACTTCTATCATGGTAGACAATGTTAAAGGAATCAAACATTTCAATTAGATCCGCTATGTGTTTATAATATTTCATACGTTGATTTTTTGTAGCATACAACTTTCTTATTTTTTGACAACCAACTCTGAGTCTCCTTTTGCAAAAATATCCTTCACCCCATACTTCCATGCAATTCTTAACCCCAACAACAATGCATCATACTCAACCACATTTTAATGTATTCAAACTTAAGTTTGAAGGAAAAAGAACAAAACTCTTCTAAACAGGAGAAAGAAATAAAAACTATACCAGCACATTTCCAAAATTGGAGTAAGCTCATCAAAATAGCAAGGTCACGTTTTTTGTTTGAGAACCTATCATATCAAGACACTTGATTGGTCCATCCTTGCCCTGTTCTTTTCCATCAAAGTAAAGCCAATGAAATTGTCGGCATTCTTCGTTAGTAAATAACACTTCATAGGAAGCATTGTTGGGCTCTTCAATCAAAGGCAACATTTTCTTTCACCATAGAGTTGAAAAGGCTACTCTCTTTAATGAAGAAAGGTGGTGAAAGACATGTCCATCTGAACACTACCAACAACAATGCAGCCCATGTTCTTGACAAAAGCATACCCCATTTGGTAGGGCAGTCAACATTATAACATCCAATTTCAAATTTTACCCAGGTAGGACTTGCAAGTTGTACCCACCTGTGGCATGTATTACTTGCTTAATGACTTAAACTCAAATGAAAGCAAGAAAATTACCACCTAAAATAGTTCTACAAATTTAGCTTTTAAACAAAGCATAAAAACATCATCATTGATTAATAATTAAACCCAAGGGTGAGATGCTAGCATTCATCAATACAAACTTTGAAAACTAGCAATGCTAAATATCTAAAACTCCTCTTTCTCGAACCAACAAATAAATGATGGGACCTAAGTAAAGTAAGATCCATGGCTTATCAAAATAGGTTCCTTAATGTTCCAAGACCCTAGGAATGGGTGCTAATTCAAATTTGGGCTACAAGACCCTTTTGACACCTCCCATATGACCTTAAGCACTTTAAAAGAGGCTTAACGCTCAAGATTTAACTCCCACTCAAGAAACCAGGTTGCAAGCTCTTAGTCTCTTTGCTATATGCTTTGCATTTTCCTCTAAGCTCTAAGGAGTTTTAGTGTAAGTAAAAGGTAGGTGGAGGGGCTCTTTATATAGGCCAAGGCTAAAGAATCACCCTTCTCATGAGTTGGGATAAAGGTAAAAAATGATAGGATGGATAAAGGTTTCTTATTAAAGGTAACCTTCTTTAAAGGGTTAATAAGGTTTAGCAATCATGGGAGTGGGGGTATTTTATTACTCAACAGTGATTAATTATAGGTAGGTTTAAGCTTAAACAGCAAATTAGAGGAATATTTATGTGATTTCAGGCTAGATAAAATGGGAGTAAATCCCTTAAATATTATTTATTGGTTAAAAATGGAAGGGAAAGCTAATTATTAATTAATTACTTAAGTCTAGGTAGAAGGGTAATTATTACGAATCTTAATTAGGGTATTAAATCCTTTGTGTAATATAGGTGTCTAATTTTCCCCTCTTTGGGGTGGCGTAGTGATGTCACTGTTCAAAGATAGTAGATAGAAGAGAATTTTGAAGGGATAGCGAAAAATTAGTAGGAGGGAAGAGATTCCCCCTTAGTGTCCGAGGGGTGGCCGAAGGAGCCGATCGACGATCAAAACTATGAGAGTAGGTAGAAGAATGGGGATGAGGCAGATGCCCTGAGAGAGGGAGAATTAGTGGTTAGGGAAGTCGTGTAGAAGAAATTATGGTAGGGGAGAAAGAGCTTACCTCTAGCCACTTATTTGTTTTGAACAAATTTGATGTCATCAATTACCAAGGACTACATCATCTCCTATGAAAATATAGCTACAACAAAGGTGAATGACATGAAAAGCATCTACGATAATTGTCCAGCTGAAAGTACCAACTCCATGCAGCATACACTAATGCAATGCCAAACGCGAAGGAAAAATCTCATATAACAATGGAAAACAGTACGAACGCACACTCTCTACCCCAACAAACGGTCAAGACAAGTCTACAAATTTTTGTATAATGCTGAAGAGATCCACAAGTTCGTGTTGGAGGACAATGGTTGAAAAATTATGCCCAATCAATGATTACTGCAAGGGAAATGAAAATGACACGGGGTCCCATGAAAAGCATTTGTGTGCAACGAAATAGCACCAAGCAACCAAAAGTGCCCTAGAGTACATACGAAGCAAGTAGCTATCTTTTGTGAATGGTTGTGAATCCAATGATCCGTGAGTCGTATTAATCTGCGAAGATGTGAGACAAACCAACAGGATATGGAGAAAATACCATGAGCAAGACACAAGTTTCAGCCGTAAGAAGCAAGTTACCATTTTATAGGGTGTTTTACTTTTTGGGAATTTTTTTTTTTGAAAAATTGTTGCTTTGTTTTTTAGTTTTTTGATTCCATATTCAAAATTTACAGTGCCATCAAAGGTTTGGCTCTAAAACACATGGCATTATTAGATACAATCTTAACTTGAACTCCAAATCTGCATATGATGTGATTCAACAAGAAATCCATTACCACTTGGTGTGTTGCCTTTCTAGATGGAATTGCTTCAACCCACTTTGTAAAATATCCATTTTCTACAAGGATCCATTTATGACCAGCACTAGAAGGATTTGAAATCTCTAATGAATTGCATTCCCCATGGTTTGAAAGGGTCTTCAATTGATCCAGGCTATAAAGGCAGGGATCTTGAAGCTTTTATCTTTCCAGAGAACAGTGGCAACTCATCAATCACCTTTCTAACCAGCTGGGTTACATCTTTAAAAATGGTAGCCACCAATCACCACTCTTAAAATCTTATGGGCTGTCACTCTCACCAACAAACTGTCCGCCACACTCCCCCATGGAAATCCCGCATCAACTCGGGAGCTTCATCTTCCAGTTATGCATTTCAAGAGGGCAACCTTCGGGTTCTTCCCACAAGCCAACCAAGCCTAGATTGAGATATTTTTGAGAATGGGGGCCATCTTGAGGGCTGTTTTTCTTTTCCTGATTTTTGTTCAGAGATATGACAGCATAGGTGCCTGAGGGTAGAAGATCACATCTGTTGTACCACTAATATTTACGACTTTGTAACACATCGATCCTTTTCTTCTCTAGCTGATTCACTTCCACATTTTGCAAAGTGCTCTCGCCAATGAGCTTGGCAGACCCACCCCTCTTCCGAAACCGGTTGCTTGGAGTATCCTATCATACTCATGTATTTTTGTGAGCCCACCTACCATCGTTACTTGATAGCTTCATTTATGATAAGATGTCTTTCCCCATTGTGTGGGGACAAGAAACAACTTTGACCTCAGATATATAGGCCTAAAAAATTTGTTGCTTTCACACAAAGGCCAATTCTTAGTTTCTCCATGATTGTATACTTTAAACTCAGATGCATGCTTGTAAAGCCTTGCAAGAAGGCAATAGCCTCTCAGCTCCCATTCTCATCCTTTTGTAGACAAAACTGAAGCAAATCGTAAATTCAGAAGCAAAAGAAAAGTTTGGAAAGCCTCTTATGTTTGGAGGTACCAAAATAGGCATGCTTAATACCTACCTCTCGGCATCCTTGTATGCCTTCAACATTGAATGCACCTCTCCCACTTGATAACTATCATTTTTTTAACATTCTTTGTATTGGAAGAGTCATTTCAGCAAAATTAGAAACACACCTTCTATAACAAATTGATGTGACCAAATGAAATATTATCTTTCTTTCTTGGTTCTTGGGATAGGTACTTTGTGATTGCCTCCATAGTTTAGGGTCCTTCATGACACACCTATCCTTATACACAAAATTTCCCAGTAAGCGTTGGCCTTGTTACTGCAAAATTACAGTCTTCTTTTGGATGCGAGAAAGCTATCGTCCCAAATCTGATCAACATCTTCTCGATGTGTTGCAAATGGGCTCCCCTCAATTGCCTTGAAAAAAATGTCACACATCATCTTTGTAGACCTCAATAAACTCATTGATGTAACCACAAGGCAACATCCCTTTCTTTTCAAATGGCACCAACATGTCATCAATCCAAAGGCATCCTTACAAAAAAATAGTTCCCCAAGGCACCGAAGGTGTCTTAAGCGTTCTGGATTCGTTAAAACACCACTTGATGACCAGAGAACCATCCAAAGTAGAAAGCATTTAATGACCTTGTCACAAGCTACAACATATTTTCCATGTGTAGCAAGGGATAGTTTTCCTCATGGGGATGTTTTATTTAGATTCCTAAAATCCACACAAAGTCTAGGTCTCCATTCTCCTTTCTACGGCCAGGTTTGCAACCCAAGAATGATACCTAGTGTGCTTAAGAGTCGACGATCTCTCAATTTCTTTAACTCTTTCCTGCAGTTTTCATGGAGAGAAGTGGATTAATAGCCTTTTTTCTCGTCTGGAACTGTATTACTCTTTGCCTCAGAGGAATCTCATGTTGGAATAAGATCTTCTCTATATGCTTTTAGCTCTGAATAATACCAGGGCAAGCAGTCGTTATATTTATTTAAGGGTTGGGCATAAGGAGTGCTTTTCCTCTTTGGCTAAGGTGCTACCCAAACCAATCTTCCTTGGTTTTATCCTAGTTACCAATTGTCTCTTCCACATTCCTTGAAGGCAAACCTGTCCTATTACGGCGCAATCAACAGGCTAAAAAAGTTGATTCAGTGCAACAGAACCTTTAATAATGGTATTTGTTTTTATAATATCTAATCCTTGTCAAAAACAAGTTTCTCTCCCCTCAGCATGCATACCATTGCTCCCAATCATTTTTAAAACAGAAAACCCACCTTGGCATGAGACGCTAAACAAATTGTGCATCATATAAAAAAATTGCCATTTCTCACATTATCTCTGGGACAACTGTCCTTGTTAGCACTTCATGTTTATATTCGAAAAAGGTGAATCGTACAATTATCTATCTAAGTCCAAGTACAAACTAAATATATCACCAACAACATAAGACTTTCGATCATGGTTAACAGACTGTTAAGGAATCTAAACTGTCAATTATATCCGCTACGTTTTAAAGATTCATACGTTGATTTTTGTAAGGCATACAACTTCTTATTTTTTGACAACCAACTCTGAGTCTCCTTTTCAAAAATAAATCCTTCACTCCCATACTTCCATGCATTCTTAACCCCAACAACAATGCATCATACTCAACAACATTTTAAGTGTTATTCAAAATTAGTTTAAGAAAACCCAACTCTTCTAACTAGGAACAAATAACTATACCAGCAACCATTTCCAAATTTTTGGAGTCAGCTCCATCAAAATAGCAATGTCCAAGGAGAACCTATCATATCACTACCTTTGATTTTGTCCATCTTGTGTTTCTTTTCCTTTTCCATCATAAGCCAAGGAAAATTTCGGCCCTACTTAGGTACATAACACTTCATAGAGCATGTTGGGATTTCAGATCAAATGCACATTTTCTTTTCACATAGAGTTTGAAAATGCACCTCATGAAATGGTGGTGAAAGACACTTCCACTGAACACACCAAACACAATTGCAAGCCATTTTTCTTGACAAAAGCCATACCCCTTTTGGTAGTGAGGCATCAACAATTATACCATCCAATTTCAAATTCTTTACCCAGTCGGCTGCAAGTGTACCCACCTGTGTGGCAATGTTACTTTGCTGTATGCTAATCAATGAAGCAAGACTACCACTAAAATAGTTCTACAATTTACTAAAAAACAAAGCATAAAAACATCATCATGATATATTAAACGGGTTAGATGCTAGCATTCATCAATACAAACTTTGAAACTAGGCAATGCTCATATCTAAGACGCCTCTATTCCTACACAATAAATGATGGACCTAAGTAAGCTCCATGGCTATGCAAATCGTTTCCTCTGTCCAAGAACCTAGACTGGGGGCCCTAATCAATTTGTTGCTACAAGACCTTTGACCCTCCCATAGACCTAAGCCCTTTCAGAAGAGGCTAACTCTTCAGATGATGAACTCTCAAGAAACAAGTGCAGCTCTTAGTCGCTTTGCTATATATGCTTTGCATTTTCCTCTAAGGGTTTAGGTGTAAGTAAAAGGTAGGTGGAGGGCCGCTTTATATAGCCAAAGGTCAAGAATTCAACCCATTCTCATTAATGTGGGATAAAGTAAAACAGATGTAGGAGGATAAGGTTTCTGTTTTTTTGGAAAATTTTTTTAAAAAGGTACCTTACTTGAGAAGGGTTTACTACATGTTTAGCAGGTCATGGAGTGGGGGATTTTAATAATTAATCAACGTGATAATTCATCGGTAGGTGTAAGCTTAATACACGCAAATTAGCTGATCTTAGTGTGCTTTATGCTTTATAGGATTAAATCAATTACATATTGATTTATTGGTTACATGAAGGACCTAATGATTTAATAATAAGTAATTAGTCTATAGAAGGGTAAATATTAACGAACGATGTCGTGAATTAGGGTATTAAAATTCATTTTGTGTAATTATCGGTGTCGACCTTTCCCTGCTTTGGGGTGGCGTAAGGTGTCACTTCAAGATGTAGATAGAATAGATTTTTAAGGGATAGAAGAAAAATTAGTAGGAGGGAGAGATGCCCCCTGAGTGTCGATTGGGTGACGAAGGAAGCCGATCGACGATCAAAAAATATGAGAAGTAGGTAGAAGATATGGGGATGAGGCAGGATGCCCTGAGGAGAGGGAGAATTAGGGGTGAAAGGGAAGTACGTGTAGAAGAAATATGGATGAGGGGAGAGAAGAGCTTATAACCTCTAGCCACTTATTTGTTTGGAACAAATGTGATGTCATCATATTACCATAGGACTACATCATCAGTCCTTATGAAAAATATAAGCATACGACCAAGGTAGAATGACATGAAAAGCCATACTACGAATAATTGTCCATTGCTGAAAGTACCAACTCCATGCAGCATACAATAATGCAATGCAAAACGAGAAGGAAACAAGCTCATATAACAAGGAAAACAAGTACGAACGCACATATCTAACCCAACAACGGTCAAGACAAGTCTACAAATGTTTTGTTATAAGTGCTGAAGAGATCCACAAGTTCGTGATTGAGGACAATGGTTAAAAATGATGCCCCAAGCAAGGATACATGCAAGGGGAAATGAAAATGGACACGGGGTCCATGAAAAGCATTTGTGTGCAACGAAATAGCACCAAGCAACCAAAAGTGCCCTAGAGTACATATGAAGCAAGTAGCTATCTTTTGTGAATGGTTGTGAATCCAATGATCCGTGAGTCATATTAATCTGGGAAGATGTGAGACAAACCAACAGGATATGGAGAAAATACCATGAGCAAGACACAAGTTTCAGCCGTAAGAAGCAAGTTACCATTTTATAGGGTGTTTTACTTTTTGGGAATTTTTTGAAAAAATTTTGCTTTGTTTTAGATTTTTTGATATATATATATATATATATAATATATATATATATATATTGTTTTTGTTGTTTTCCTCGAAACAATTTTTCTATTGTTTTTGTGTTTTGTGAAACAATTTTCTATTGTTTTTGTGTTTTCTTAAACAATTTTCTATTATTTTTGTGTTTTATCAAAAAAAATTCTATTGGTTTTGTGTTTTTCTCAACAATTTTCTATTGTTTTTGTGTTTTTAACATTTTCCAAAGCTATGTGCAAGTAACCAAGAAAGCATGGATGCCCCCAGCGTTAGGTGGGGAATATACAAGGGCAGAAGCCACGTGCTTATGAACAAGAAGGTGAAGTCGTTGAGTTGCCCCCAACGTAAGATGGGAAATAATGAAAGACCACATACCTTACAGACGAATAGAAGAAGGCAAAGCCGGATCAAGGCTGGACTAGATGGTGTGCACAAGGAAACTCGAAGGTAGAACCAGGTCCAGGACAAAGACAACTACCTTTCTAATATAGAATGCTTGTGAACAAAAAATCCTCTTGAGGCGCCGGAAACCGGTTTTCACCCAAGGACTTGTCCAAAGTACCACAATTGCATGGTTTTCACTAGTGGACGACTTGTTTTCTCTTTTTCTTTTTCTGAATTTTTTTTTATGTTTTTATATTTTTTTTGTGATTTTTTATGACTTTCTTGTGCTATGTTTAGGCATAAAGCCTCTTAAGATGTATGAAATTCATGGACTCCCAGAGTTCATCACCATTGGGGTGAGCCAACTTGTATGCCCCTATGCCATACTTGGCAACTATGACATAGGGTCCTAACCAGTGTGGTTTGAACTTCCCTTTCTTTTCTCACTCTGCTCTGGTGTTGAACTGGTTCTCCTTCATAACTAAATCACCCACCTCAAACTGGCGAGGGATGATTCTCTTGTTGTAGTTTTGGGAGATTCTATGTTGATATACCTTCAGGTGATTAAGAGTGTGAATGTGCCTCTCATCCAGGATCTCTAACTCAGCCAATCTTGCCACTCGGTAATCTTCATCCTTATCCAAATAGTCGTGAAGAGAAATTCACAGGGATGGGAGCTCAATCTCTAAAGGGATGATAGATTCTGTCCCGAACACTAGGGAATATGGCGTCGTACCCGTAGGAGTGTGAATTGATGTTCGGTAGGCCCAGAGGGCTGGGTGGATTTGTAGGTGCCATTTTCCACTAGTTTCACTAACCATCTTCTCCATTATCCTTACCAAAGTCTTGTTTGTTGCCTCAGCTTGTCCATTACCCTGAGGGTAATATGGCGTGGACCATTTCAATCTGATTTGGAACCGTTGGCAAAGACCTTTCACAGTTTTGTTCTTAAATGACTTCCCATTATCTGTGACAATGGCTATAGGGATACCATATCATCAAAAGCACTCATTTTCCCTCATATCATCATTAATTAATTACACTAAGCTAATTAATTAAGTTTCCTATCCAACAAATACCCTAATTAACGAACTTCTGTTAATAAATCACCCCTTCTACCTAGACTAATTAATTATTATTAATTAATTAGATTTCCCTTCTATTTAACCAATAAATCAATATTTAATTGATTTAATCCCCTTATAATAGCCTAATCACACTAATATTCCTCTAATTGGCTTCTATAAGCTTACACCTACCTATTAATTAATCACCTTTGATTAATTAAAATACCCCCAACTCCCATAACTTGCTAAACATGTATTAAACCCTTCTAAAGTAAGGTTACCTTTAATAAAGAAACCTTATCCATTCCTAATCATGTTTTACCTTTATCCCACATTCATGAGAATGTGTTGAATCCTTTATCCTTTGGGCTATATAAAGAGCCCTCCACCTACCTTTTTACTTACACCTAAACTCCTTAGAGAGAAAATGCAAAGCATATAGCAAAGAGACTAAGATCTTGCACCTTGTTTTCTTGAGAGTTCATCATCTTGAAGAGTTAAGCCTCTTTTTTAAAGTGCTTGGGTCATATGGGAGGTGTCAAAAGGGTCTTGTTGCCCAACTTTGATTAGCCCCCATTCCTAGGTTCTTGGAACATTAAGGAAAACTATTTTGATAGCCATGGAGCTTACTTATGTCCATTCATTTATTTTTTGTTAGAGAATATATGAGTTTAGATATTTACCATTGTTAGTTTCAAAGTTTGTATTGATGAATGCTAGCATCTAACCCTTGTTTAATTCTTATCATGATGGTGTTTATGCTTTGTTTTAGCTAAATTGTAGAACTATTTTAGGTGGTAGTTCTTGCTTCATTTGATTTAGCATTAAGCAAAGTATACATGCACACATTTGGCACGCCTGGTGGGACATACTCCATTGTCCTTTGCACTTAATTTCAAGTTTTTGTAGTTAAGTTTTATTTTTGGTTACTAACCCTCTTTTACACATGTTGATCTAACTTATTTTTCTTGACATGTTTTGTTGAGTTTACATGTGTTGGGTCTTCCTTGTAGGTATGAAGGAGGTGACGTGCTATAAAAATTGGAATTGAGGGGAAAATTTCAAGATTTCTCCATGTTTTCATTTTTAGAGCTTACTTTTTCAACATTTTACATGCTAGTTTTGTCAATTTCTTGAAAATTTTCAATTCTTGAGCATGTAGGTTAGTGTTTGATAGTGATGAGTCTTCTATTTACATATTAATGTGGTGGGTTGCTGTCAAAATTTAATCTTGGTGAGAAAATTTCAAGATTTCATCATGTTTTCATTTTTAGAGCTTACTTTTTCATCATTTTACATGCTAGTTTTGTCAATTTCTTGAAAATTTTCAATTCTTGAGCATATAGGTTAGTATTTTATAGTGCTAAGTCTTCTATTTACATATTAATGTGGTGGTTTGATGTCAAAATTTAAATCTTGGTGAGAAAATTTCAAGATTTCATCATGTTTTCATTTTTAGAGCTTACTTTTTCATCATTCTACATGCTAGTTTTGTCAATTTCTTGAAAATCTTAAATTCTTGAGCATGTATGTTAATGTTTGATAGCGTTGAGTCTTCTATTCATATATTAATGTGATGGGTTGTTTTCAAAATTGAATCTTGGTTGGAAAATTTTTCTCATTTTGTAGATTAAGGGACGTTTTTTTTGACATTTTTTTAGTGCATGTCAAGTGCACACCCATGAGCATAAGAGCATATGCGTAACCCATCTTCCGAAGGCCATAACTTTTGCTACCGAACTTGAAATGACTCCATTTGTTTTACGTTGGAAAGGTATTGAAGTTAAATATGTAATGAAATTATAAATTTAGAATTTATACTTACATAAGTTATAGGTATTTCCGTTATTTTAAAACTGGTTATTTTCTAACATGTCTAATGTTTTGATGAATGTTGTATTTCCATACTTACTCGATTTAGACCAAATCGTGTGTATGATCTTCTCTTGCACCTTTTGGTGATATTGAGAATCAAAAACAACTTTGATCTCTATCTTGTTAACATTGGGATTAAACTTGGAAACTTGATTATTCATTTTGCTTAAGGGAATGGACCTTTTACAAAGCATTTTTTAATGGTCCTTTGATTTGAAGTTTTCCATTTCTATATAGTTGGGATAAAGTTTGTGTATGCTCTTATCTTGCACCTTAGGGTGATCTTGAGAATCAAAAGCAACTTTATTCTTCATTTTATAACATTTGGTAAATTGGAAACTTCATCTTTCACTTTTGGTTTAAAGGAATGAACATTTATCAAGAATTTTGTATGGTTCATTGATTGAAAATATTTTCTTTACTTTTTAGTTGGATTATTTGTTGTGTATGCTCTTCTCTTGCATCCTTTGATGATCTTGAGAATCAAAAGAAACTCTTATTCCTCTTTTAAATAATGTGATTTTCTTGGAGAACTACTAACGCTTGAGTGTAGGACCTAAAAACGCTTGTCAAAGAAAGGAGGAATCAAAATGAAATCAAAAAATACTAATACAGTTGTTATACAGGTTGAAAAAAGGTGTTCAATCAAACCACACAAGATAAAAAGAACAACATATTCAAAACACTGTATTGCAGGTTTCGGAAAAGGGTACGTCCCTCTCCGCTCAACTGGAACATAACCCCTTTGGCATAACGCCTTAAGCTACAACAATGGGGGTGGTTCCAGGAACCCCAAAGTAGTCCACGCAAGAGGGAACTTTATGGACGAAACGGGAAGTGCTCCGCACTACCTACTTGACTAGTGTTTCCTTTGTGAGATAGCGTTACAAGTTTTCCATTGTGGCGACCCCTGTGATAGTACACATAGACGCACTAGTTGCCTAATGTTCTTGAAGGGGGTAAAGTAAAGCCGAGATACTCCCAAACTAGTCAGTGTGACTTTTTGGGTAAATCGCGCTTGCTCGTGGTAAATTTGTAATACCTAGGGTGAGAGAACCACCTAGGAGAATATACTTTGGCCAGGAGCCCACTTTGACCACTTTAAAACAATGTTGAGTTGTGAACCTTCTTTTTGAGAAACGTGTGACGTATTACTTTCGCCTAGTTTTTACTTGCCTTATGGCAAGGTGAAACTCTATCGAAGTGAGGCTAGCATAGATCGTCATTTTTCTTGATTTATTTCCTTCATATTCTTTTGACACTTTATTGATCAAAAGAGGTGTGATTACCTTTGTGTTGTCATTCGAATGTTTCTCTCACTTTTATGTTCGTTTACGCCCATCCATGTTTGCAGCTGGGTTAGTTAAACGTCTAAAGTGAGTGGAGGCGTTTTCACGTCATTTGGTAGCCATTGTGATCTTGATACCCATGTCAAGATCGCATTGTAGTTAGGCATTGGTTCATCACTTGCGGACTTTCCATAGAGGAGTTAGCTTGTTTGTCTCGTATCATTACAATTTCGATATTTACGTCTTGTTTCTTGTAAACTTGACATAAATACCTATATTGTACGGTTACGCTGCACACATTCTTAACTATTCCTAGCTATACTTTGAGATTTTTAGTTTGGTTTTATTATTACCCTCGATTTCAAAGGTGCTAGGCACTACCATTTGTGCATGTTATATCAATAACACCTCGATATCAATACTTCACTTTCTTGCAAAGTGGGTTAACATATCTTGGTGATATTGTTGTGTCATTCACAAATCGTAATTGACACTTTTTGACATATAGGTCTTAATCAGACTTGAGCTTGCTCATCGTATATCTTGATTGGGAGATCGCATTTAACTTCATGTATTTACTTACGTCTTGTTCATTCCTTTGAAATTGGCATAAGTGGAGACATCGTGTTAATCATCTGGCATCGTAAATTACTTTAAAACGTAGTCTAGGAGGTACTTCATTTGATTAAGTTTTTGATTACCAAACGATTGTTCATTGGTGACTTTATCATTCTATCACATTGGTTATTCTCACACTGTTAATTTACTCTTAACACGTACATCTTGTGTTTCACTTAGGGGTAGTCATTCAATTTTAAACAAATCTACAACTTACCTTAGTGAAACTTATCACGAAAACATGGCTCCCAAGACATGTCTAGGTTTAAAGAAACAAACATATGAGGAACAACAGCCACAATCTGGGGAAACCTCTAACAAACAAGGGTCAAACCCATTTATTGGACACGATCTAGGACCACTATTTTCTACAGAAAAGGAAATAGAAGAAATGGTCGACCATAGTGGAAACGAATTAGAATATCCACACGTAGACTTTGATTTTGACCCCACTCTACTAGATGATTTTCTCCTTAGAAATAAAGATAGATTTTTGGCACGGGTCATGGAATTAGGGGCCAAATTGCCCACTGAAAAATGAGCCAATATTACCTACAAATGACACTACTAAGGAAGAATGCCCCCTTATCAATTTGGAAGATATTTTAACAGGTGGGCATGCTTCCAGTTCTTACCTAGAAAATGATAAAGTGGTAGGGCATAGAATACCCCTCATTAAAATGCCATGAAGAAACAAGATAAAACATGAGACAGGGGAAGAACCTCCACAATACGAAGAGGAAGAACCTTTAGAAGAAGAAGACACAAACCAAGTCACAATCCAACAACAACTCAGTAACCTAAGCCGACAACTAGCTTTACTTACTTTCTAGGTACAGAAAGACACAAACAAGAACATTCAAAAGTCAAAGCCTAAGTTTAGAATCCACGAACTCCATCGAGAAAACCAAGGAGAAGAAGACACAGGGTATCATTGTGTACACATCCCCACTTCTCCCACTAAAGAACAATTGGTCGCACAAGAAGTGTAATCTATAAAAGCAACACTTGCGAGCATACAAGAAAGCAATATAGGGAGTATTGGGAAATACCAATACGAAGAACTATGCCCTTATCCTTTTGACAAGACAATGACCCTTCAACCCTTTCCAAAGAAATTTGATATGCCAAAGTTTGACAAATACAAAGGAAAGGGAGACCCAAGGGATCATGTTAAAGATTTATACATGGCATGTCAAGAGGTGTCTTATAGTGATAATTACCTCATCAGACTTTTTCCTAAGAGTCTCGGAGGTCAAGCATTGGAATGGTTTACGCGCTTACCACGAGGATCAATTTTCACCTGGCCAGAATTGGCGGAAAGATTCGTGTGTCATTTCTCGTAAAACATAGAGAGTGACATCACCATGGCAGACTTGTGCGGCACAAAACAACACCCAAATGAGACCTTCGCTAGCTTCCTCCAACGATGGAGAGGGATAGCTAGTCGCTTCCCTTACACTTTCCCTGAGAAGCAGCTGGTCAATCTTTTCGTCCCTAATCTCAACCCAGATATAGCTTTCCACCTCCAAATTCATTGTGTCCAAACCTTTGAGGAGGTTATTGAGAAAGGGATTCAAATAGAAAAGGATCTCATTGCCAAAGGCACCCTCAAAACCCAATCTAAAGAAAACCAAAGTGTCAAACCCACTGACAAGCTGAAGATCTTTAACAAAAACAAAAACATGGTGGGAGACAGAATCACTGATTCTAAACATGTTCAAACAATCCAAACCAATCAACCTTTTAAACTGACCAAGCGCCCAATTCAACCACCACCAAAGCGACGAACATTCACCTCCCTCAATGAGCCATTTTCCGTCATACTAAAACAGTTTGGATGCGGCCCACATGATGACCTATCCTACAACGCAACCATTTGATGACAACACTCCTAAACCTTCATGGTATAAGGAGCATGAATACTGTGAAATGCATCACGTTAAAGGTCATAAAACAGATAAATGTTTACGACTTCGCCACTATATTCAAGACCTCATTGACAACGGGGAGATAGAGGAGGATAACCCTAGCCACATGCAAACACCTAACGAGAAGATGGGGATTTATAAGGAACCATTCCCCAAGCATGACAAGTCGGAAAAGGCAAAACCAGATCGGGGAGAGTCATCCCAAACCTATAAAGCCACGAATTACTTGTATACCAAGAGAGATAACAATCATTACGATTCACTTATCATATGTATTCGCTCCCCTGCTGACCATGTCAACACCATCCAGATTAAGGGAAAGGACTGTGCTGCAGTAACAAGGCACACCCGCCTCGTAATTCCGGACCCCTCTCCATCGACCTTGCATACTGGTAAGTATAATCTTTTAGAACAACTTGAGAAAACGTCTGCTAAGATTTCGATCTTAGACCTTCTCAAGATTTCTAATGTACATAAGAACATCCTGTATCAAACTCTTCAGGGGTCGGGGAGTGCCTTTAGAAGTTGACCATGCGTACCTTCAAACCGCGGTGGCAAATATTGGACCAAGTGAGCATCTCACTTTCAACCATAGGGAGGTCCCTACCAAGAATCCTACACATAATCTTCCCTTATACATTGAGGTAGTTGTTACCCCCAAGAAAATCAAACGGGTGCTTGTGGATAATGGATCTGGATTGAACATCTGCACGCTTAAATTAGTAAAACAATTGGGACATATAGAAGAATATCTTGAGTCCCATATCATCACTATCACCACATACGACAACGTGGAAAGAGAGTCAGCAGGCACCATTACGCTACCAATGGAGGTGGGCCCCACTTGCCATCAGACAAAGTTTCACGTATTAGACTTGGAACTTCCATATAATATGCTTCTAGGCCGACCATGGATCCATGCCATGCAAGCAGTGCCATCAACATTTCATCAATGCATCAAGCTGAAGCATGAGGGACATACAATAACAATACCAGGAGACTCAGATCCCTTTGCTCATTGTAGAGCTCTTAATAGCTTTGCACGAAAGGGTACATATGCATGTCCCTCCACAGATATAGCTGTCCCTCTTCATTTTGAGGCCATGGAATCTTGAGTAGATTCAAATTCTCTTAGTTCTTGCACTCATGGGGCATCTACTTCAACATCTCCATTTAATTCATGGGAGATGAAAATTATGGAATATGGCTATGGGGAGTATAATGTACAACAAGCACTCTTGGTTTCTGACCTCTCCTTGTCACCCAAGACTAGAGGTCGACCCAACTACCGCTTCAGGAGACCTAGAGAGGAACACACTATTGGGTCGTTCCTACCTAGAGGCTTGTTAGCTGAGGAAAAATTACTTGATCCACCTACTACTTGGGTCCCTGAGGACACTCAACCATCTTGTTATCAAACCCCAGAATATGAAAAATCTAGCAGAATGATGTACTCCATGGGCTACAAAGGCCTAGGATGTGGGAGGAATGAACAAGGACAAAGAGAACCAGTCCCTCTTCCACATTTCAAAATAGAAAGATATGGCATTGGGATTCACCCTTATGGAGCACACCCCAACAATCAAGATGTGACTTGTTCTGAGCATGAGGATAGCTTCGATTTATCTAGACAACAGATACGGATTCCCTGTTGTAGCCAATATGAGGATCTGGCCCTCCACAAAACCTTTTCATGAATAATGCTGTCCTAACCATCACCCCCACTGAACCAACCCTTGACCTTGTATACCCCTCCCTTGTTGAATGGGACCAACAACATCACGTGCCACTAGATTTATTTGAGAATGATTGAGGCTATTGCAGAGTTCATGGGCATAAGGGATACAATTCCCATTGGATATCACAAAGAAGGGTTTCTTTATTGACTTAGACACCTGCACCTACTTCGGTGAGGAGGCTAAACTTCATGGTCAGCAAAATTTAAAGAAAAGCGAGGGCAAGATTTCTAAACAAAATCCTCGGAAAAAATCGAAGTCCAAGTCACACAGTGAAAACCTCTTTGAGGCATTGGATGACAAACAAATAAGAAAATCAAAGGACAAACAAAGTGACCACGCTAAGGATGAAAATCTCGTAGAGACATCCTTGGATGAAGATCTTAAACCTACCTCCCGATCCTACGCGTATGGAGGATTTATCAAAAATTTTAGTTGAAGAAACCATTGATGTTAATATTGGTACCGAAGAAGATCCCAAGATAGTAAAATTGGGAGCATCACTCTCAGCCAGAGAACAAAAGACGTTCACTATGCTACTACAAGAGTTTTATTGATGTGTTCGCATGGTCTTACAAAGACATACCCAGCTTAGATCCAACTTTGGTCATGTATAACCTGGTTGTGCATGTAGACGCTAAGCCTATCAAACAGAAGCTTCAAAAGATGCACCCCAAGAGTGGCCTTGTTAGTTAAAGAAGAGTTGGAAAGGTTGCTTGTAGTAGGATTCATCAGGCCAATTGATTATTCTGAATGGATATCGAACATTGTTCCTGTCTAGAAGAAACCTATTGGTATCTGAATTTGCACAAATTTTAGGGACATCAATAAAGCTTTCCCTAAAGATGACTTTCCATTTCCCAACATTGACATGATTGTTGACTCAACCGTAGGGTACGAAATGCTATCACTTATGGATGGCTTTTCGGGGTTATAATCAAATTAATATCGCTGAGGAAGACCAACACAAAACAACTTTCACAACTCCTTGGGGGAACCTTCTGTTATCAAGTGATGCCCATTTGGCCTTAAGAATGTGGGAGAAACTTATTAGCGGGCCATGAAAGTAATAATTCATGATATGATTCATGACATCATGGAAGACTACATAGACAACATCCTGGGAAAGTCCCAAAACAAGAGAGGATCATCCTATCATTTTTGCGGTGTATCTTTGAACGCCTGCGTGAATACAAATTCAAGCTAAATCAAAAGAAGTGTGTCTTCGGTGTGCTATCTGGGAAACTATTAGGCCTTCATTGTGTCAAGACGAGGTATTGAGGTAGACCCCTGCTAAAGTGTCTGCCATCATAGAAATGCCTCCACCTGAGAATATCAAGCAATTGTGTAGCTTGCAAGGGAAAATTCAAGCCATTCACCGCTTTATCTCCCCAGCTTGCAGATAAATGTCACTCATTCACTCATTTTCTTAAGAAGGACATCACTTTCATCTGGGGACCTGAGCAACAACAAGCCTTTGCTTTGCTTAAACAGTACCTAGCTAATCCACCTGTCCTCATGCCTCCCACTCTGGGGAGAACCACTTTTGCTCTATATTTCCGCTACGCAATAGACTATTGGTGCATTGCTCACCCAATATGACCTTAGCCATAAAGAGAAAGTAGTGTACCATCTGAGTCGCACCCCTCATCACCTATGAGCATGATTATCCTCAGATTGAAAAAGGCTTGCTTGGCCGTTGTTTTTACCTTTCAGAAACTTCACCATTACCTGCTAAATACTAAAACCAAACTCATATCCAAGGTCAACCCACTCAAGTATTTGTTTTCCAAACCCGCCCTCATAGGTAGAATGGCTAATTAGATCATTCTACTCAGTGAGTTTGATATAGAATTTGTCCATCAAAAATCAGTTAAAGGACAAGTACTTGCCGAGCAGCTAGCGGAAGCACCTTTGTAAAGCACATAACCTTTGAGTCTGGATCTGCCAGATGCATCTTTGCTCTACATTGAAGAATCTATCGTATGGTAGATACCTTTTGGTGGATCTTTTACGTTTCATGGTTCAGGTGCAGGAGTGGTCCTTATTACTCCTTCGGGTGATCCTATACCGCAGGCTTTCCGCCTGGCCTTCCCTTGCACAAACAACATTACGGAATATGAAGCACTCATTGCAGGGATGAAGCTAGCCATCAAGTGGAATATTCAACATGTTAAGGTTGTAGGTGATTCGCAGCTAATCATCAAACAGGTTAATGATGAGTATAAAGTTAAGGGATGACAAGCTCATACCTTACAAAAAGTTAGTGGAAACTCTAAAGGAGTATTTTGTGTGCATCACCTTTGAGCAGATCCCAAGAGCACAGAATAGATCGGCAGATGCTATGGTAACGGTGGGATCTATGCTTCGTATTCTACCAGGGAACAATGATATGCCATTCTTCATAGAAAATATACATCAGCCCACATATGACATGCCAAAATATTTCCTGGCTTGTGATGTTGTTGGTCCCCATTCACCATGGTATGAACCCATTTTCACCTATCTTAAGGATAGTACATTCCCTCCCGATATCTCCCCGCTCTGAAAATCAGAGCCTAATTCACCAGATAGCCCATTACACCATTTTTAGGAGGTGCACTTTATCGTCGTGGCTATGACGGGGATCTGTTACGTTTTTTGGATGTGACGGAGTCAATCCAGGAAATCAAGGAAGTACATGAAGGAGTATGCAGAACGCATACAAACGGAATGGTCTTGGCTAAGAAATTGTTGAGTTGGCTACTATTGGCCTACCATGGAAACTGATTGTTTGTAATTATGTTAGAAAATGTGTGCTTTGCCAAAAGTATGGAAATTTCATCCATGCTCCATTGCAACCATTGCAACCAATCACCTACCCCGTGGCCATTCTCCAAGTGGGGGACTTGATCTAATAGGGAATCTTACTCCTACCTTCATTTGATGGTCCATACACATATCATCACAACTATAGAATACTTTACAAAATGGGTGGAGGCTGTCCCTTTAACCTATGTCACAGGAGCACAGATTTCTAAATTCATCATGAATCACATTATTTGCTGATATGGTATCCCTATAGCCATTGTCACAGATAATGGGAAGTCATTTAAGAACAAAACTGTGAAAGGTCTTTGCCAACGGTTTCCAAATCAGATTGAAATGGTCCCACACCATATTACCCTCAGGGTAATAGACAAGCTGAGGCAACAAACAAGACTTTGGTAAGGATAATGGAGAAGATGGTTAGCAAAACCGGTTGAAATTGGCACCTACAAATCCACCCAGCTCTCTAGGCCTCCTACCGAACATCAATTCACACTCCTACGGGTGCCACGCCATATTCCCTAGTGTTCGGGACAGAATCTATCATCCCTTTAGAGATTGAACTCCCCATCCTTGTGAATTTCTCTTCAGGACTATTTGGATAAGGCTGAAGATTATCGAGTGGCAAGATTGGCTGAGTTAGAGCTCCTGGATGAGAGGCACATTCGTGCTCTTAATCACCTGAAGGTATATCACCACAGAATCTCCCGCAACTACAACAAGAGAATCATCCCTCACCAGTTTGAGGGTGGGTGATTTAGTTATGAAGGAGAACCAGTTTAAACACTAGAGCAGAGCAGCGAGAAAAGAAAGGGAAGTTCGAACCACACTGGTTAGGACCCTATGTCATAGTTGCCAAGTACGGCACCGGGGCATACAAAACTGGCTCACCCCAATGGTGATGAGCTCCGAGAGCCAATGAACGCCATGCATCTTAAGAAGTTCTATGCTTGAACATGGCACAAGAAAGTCATAAAAATCACAAAAAAATATAAAAAAAATCAAAAAAAAAAAAGAAAAAGAAAAAGAGAAAATAGGTCATCCACTAGTGAAAACCACGCAATTGTGGCACTTTGGACAAGTCCTTGGGTGAAAACCAGTTTCCGGTGCCTCGGGAGGATTCGTTGTTCACAAACATCCTAGGTAGTTGTCTTTGGCCTGGACTTGGTTCTGCTTTCAAGTTTCCTTGTGCACACCATTCTGTCTAGCCTTGATCCAGCTTTTCCTTCTTCTATTCATCTGTGAGGGATGTGGTCTTTCATTATTTCCCATCTTATGCTCGGGGCAACTCAATGAGTTCACCTTCTTGTTCATTAGCGCGTGGCTTCTGCCCTTGTATATTCCCCACCTAACGCTGGGGGCATCCACACTTTCTTGGTTACCTGCACATAGCTTTGGAAAACTGTTAAAACCACAAAAACAATATAAAATTGTTTCAAGAAAAACACAAAAATAATATAAAATTGTTTTGAGAAAAACACAAAAACAATAGAACTTTGTTTCGAGAAAACACAAAAACAATAGAAAATTGTTTCACAAAACACCAAAACAATATAAAATTGTTTCACAAAACACCAAAACAATATAAAATTGTTTCGCAAAAACCTAAACAATAGAAAAATCAGTTTATGAAAACATATCTTACAAAAACATTTACTTGAATTGTCTTGTTTTCTTGCTTTGCTTGTTGCTTGTATAGTGTTTTGCGTGCTCGCTTTTGAGTTGTTTTTTTTCTTGGGTGTACTTTGTCATAGTTTATCTTTTCTTCCTTAGAATAGATTCATTCTTGCTTGTGCATATTGTAGTGGATTTCGACATGCTAGTGTGTTAATTCTTTCTTTCTTTCTTAATGCATTTGGTTGTCTTTTGTTACTTGTTAATAAGGCACGGTGATTCATGGTGTATTCCATTGATTCCTGGTGTTCTTTGTAGCATTTGGCTGTGTTTCTTGCATGTGCTCTATTTTGTTATCATTCACATCACATTACCATCACTATCATCACATCTAGCATCATCTATACATCATATATAAACAAAAATGATAAGTTTACATCATGCATGTATACTAAGCTAATCATCACATATCATATCATCAATGGGGGCAAGAGGGGTTGCCCATAATAAAAAATCTATCCCCCCCACACCAATATCATCCTATCATCCTATCCATATACATCAAAATAACACTTGAAAACAACATTTGATATTGTTTATAGATATATCGTCTACAATCTACAGCACGCCTCAAACAATCACGTACGATCACCATCTCTCCTGAGTGTCAGAGCCTCACGGTAAGTTTTCTAAACTAAGCGGTTAAAATGAACTGATTGTGATGTCTTTACCCCCCCTGGGGGGTATATTAGCCTGTTTTCACTGGTCGGATGGCCAGGACACCTGTTTTGCTCACCGTTTTCTCCTCTGTTCGCTGTGGAATAATTATTTTTAATTAAATAATTATTTTTATCTTATTTTTCACTGTATTGGGGCATTTTTTGTCCAATACCCCTTTCTTCTCCCCCGGACAATTTTATTGCTCCCTGGCGATTTTTATTCTTCTTCACACTCTCGTAAATAATTATTTTTCAAATAATTATTTTTTCTTCATTTTTCCACTAAACAAGGACATTATTTGTCGTTTGTTTCTCTTTTCTTCCACCTAGGGCACTTTTTGTTACCCCTAGGCCCTTCGATTTTTTCTTCTACTTTCTTCTACTATTCACCATGGTTTGGAAAGCAAAAACAACAAAAACAATATATATATGTATATATCAAACAAATCCAAAAACAAGGCAAAATTTTTCAAAAAATTCCTAAAAAGTAAAACACCCTACAAAATGGTAACTTGCTTCTTACAGCTGAAACTTGTGTCTTGCGCATGGTATTTTCTCCATATCCTGTTGGTTTGTCTCACATCTTCCCCGATTAATACTACTTGCGGATCACCGGATTCACAACCATTCACAAAAGCTAGTTACTTGCTTTGTCTGTACTCTGGGGCACTTTTGGTTGCCTGGTGCTATTTCGTTGCACACAAATGCTTTTCATGGACCCCGTGTCCATTTTTCCTTTCCCCTGGCATGTATCCTTGCTTGAGGCATCATTTTTAACCCTTTTCGTCAATCACAAACTTGTGGATCTCTTCAGCACTGATAAAAAAATATTTGTACAACTGTCTTGACTGTTGTTGGGTTGGATATGTGTGTTTGTACTTGTTTTCCCTGTTATATGAGCTTGTTTCCTTCTCATATTGCATTGCATTATTGTATGTTATGTGGAGTTGGTACTTTTAGCAATGGATAATTGTTCTTAGTATGGCTTTTCATGTCATTCTACCTTTGTCGTATGCTTATATTTTTCATAAGGACCGATGATGTAGTTCCTATGGCAATATGATGACATCAAATTTATTCCAAACAAATAAGCAGCTAGAGGTTAAGCTCTTCTCTCCCCTCATCCATATTTCTTCTACACCACTTCCCTTTCACCCCTAATTCTCCCTCTCCTTGGGGCATCCTGCCTCGTCCCCATTCTTCTGCCTACTTCTCATCTTTTTCGATCGTCGATTGACTTCCTTCATCACCCCATCGACACTCGAGGGGGGCATTTCTCCCTCCTACTAACTTTTCTTCTATCTCTTCAAAATATCTTCTATCTACTATCTTTGAAGTGGCATCACTTATGCCACCCCAAAGAGGGGCAAATGTAGACACCTATAATTACGCCCAAGCAATTTAAATACTTAAATTGCGCTAATTATCCCCTTTCTCACAAATCAACGACATATCATTAAAAGAACTCATTTTCCCTCATATCATCATTAATTAATTACACTAAGCTAATTAATTAAGTTTCCTATCCAACAACTACCTTGATTAATGACCTTCTGTTAATAAATCACCTCTTCTATCTAGATTAATTAATTATTATTAATTAATTAGTCTTCCCCTTCATTTAACTAGTAAATCAATATTTAATTGATTTAATCCCTTTTTAATAGCCTAAATCGTACTAATATTCCTCTAATTATCTTCTATAAGCTTACACCTACCTATTAATTAATCACCTTTGATTAATTAAAATACCCCCAACTCCCATGACTTGCTAAACATGTATTAAACCCTCCTAAAGTAAGGTTACCTTTAATAAAGAAACCTTATCCATTCCTAATCATGTTTTACCTTTATCCCACATTCATGAGAATGTGTTGAATCCTTTATCCTTTGGGCTATATAAAGAGCCCTCCACCTACCTTTTTACTTACACCTAAACTTTCTAAGAGAGAAAATGCAAAGCATATAGTAAAGAGACTAAGAGCTTGCACCTTGTTTTCTTGAGAGTTCATCATCTTGAAGAGTTAAGCATCTTTCTTAAAGTGCTTGGGTCATATAGGAGGTGTCAAAAGGGTCTTGTAGACCAACTTTGATTAGCCCCCATTCCTAGGTTCTTGGAACATTAAGGAAAACTATTTTGATAGCCATGGAGCTTACTTAGGTCCATTCATTTATTTGTTGTTAGAGAATAGAGGAGTTTAGATATTTAGCATTGTTAGTTTCAAAGTTTGTATTGATGAATGCTAGTATCTAACTCTTGTTTAATTCTTATCATGATGGTGTTTATACTTTGTTTTAGCTAAATTGTAGAACTATTTTAGGTGGTAGTTTCTTGCTTCATTTGATTTAGCATTAAGAAAAGTATACATGCACACACTACCAAACCCTTCACACAACCAACCACTGACAGTTCTCTTGAATCCATCGCAGTACACTTCCCATAGGCAGCTGTCACCTTGATATCCAACTCATTCATGACTTCTAGAGGCATGACATTACATGATGCATTGGAATCAAACATATAATTGTGAAGCAGTCTATCTTTTATGAGAAAATTTGTGAAAAATGGATCAACATTCAATTGGGAATCAACCAAGGATGTCGCCAAATATACTTTAGGTGCCTCTCCAAGATCTTCTACTACTGGTGGTGTTTCAAGGCTAGCAATGATTTGAAGAGGAGTCTCAACAACATTTACATTTCTGCTTGGGGTGACCTTCTCTTCTTTCAATCCCAAGTACTCAAATGCTCTCTTCTTATGCTTAGGAATTCTAAGCAACTTAACAATTGTAACACTCATTCTAATTTGGATCAATACTTGGGCAATATCATATGGAACATTCTTTAGTAAGACAGCATTGGAAGGGAAACAAGAAGGTTCATCAGATGGAGAAGTATTCTCAGCAGCCTGGGCATGAAGAGGACTGATATTTTTACATGGGACAACAAGGTTCTTGGAAAGTGTTTCTTTTCTAGGACTGTGTTTTGGAATGCTTGTGAGCAAGGGTGTCTTTGGATTGGCTTGAGGACCAGCTCCTCTAACAACTTTACTTCTAGTATTACACTCTTTCTCTTGACCAACCACAACATTAATTAACAATTTTCTATCTTCCTATGAGGGAATACCACCATCATATTTATTGATCATTAAAGCCCTTAGATATTCAAATTCATTATTAGGAATTTCAAAATCTCGAACAACATCTACCTCATGAGTTTGAGAGGAGGAAAGAATTGGTACCCCTCTTTATGCAATCATAAAAGGTTGCAGCAGTCCTTGCACTTATCACATCCATTGATGTTGTTGCATGTTGTGAGCTTGAAGAGCTACCCATCATACAAATTTCATCATCCATTTCATCTTCATTATCATCTTTAATAACTTGCTGGTACACTTCACATGGAGGATGAGGAAGAAAACATCTATCACACCAATCCATATCAGCAATTTCTTGAACAACAACTCTTGCAGTTAGAGGGTCAGGTACCACTCTATTTTCACGTTCTTGGGGTTGTCTATTTCCCCCACCAATAAGCCCTTTACCTCTATCATCTTGTCTTTGATCACCCCTGGGATGATTACCAAATCTATCATGGTTTTGAGTTCTTTTTTGCCCTTGTGAACTTTTCCCAATTCCTTTCTCATCCCGGGCTAATTTGTAAGAAATTTCTTTGACACCCCCTGCTAAAGTCTTGACAACATCTTCTAAATCAACACCCTTTCTAGCTTGAGGCTTCTTAGGGTTTATCAGCTTCACACCATCCATCTTAAGTGGTTTACCAATAGCTTTAATATTATTTTCAATTCGAAGTGCCATGGTGAAAGCTTGCCTCAAGTTTGTAGGATTTTTGTCTTTCAAGTAATAGGATGCCTTTTTATCAAATGCATCTGCATATTTGATCAAACAAGATTCATCACAAGGCCTCAAAATGACAGGAAGCCTTCTCAATGTTTTTTTAAATATTGTATTGAAGTCATGGACTGTTTCATTTGGATTTTTCTTAATATTCTCAAATTCAGACCAAAATAAATCTAGGATCAGTCCTGTCACCATATTGCAACCTTAATGAATTTTTCATTTCATTCCATGAATCAATAGAGTTATTAGGTAGAGCCTTGTACCAATCCCTAACATATTCTTCAAGTGTATGAATAAAAATCTTGATATAAACATCCTCAAAATCTATCTCAAAATCTTCCATCATATTATCAAAAAGTTTGAGATGCTGATCACCACTGATGACATTGTTACCTTGGAATTTTGGCAACCTATTTCTGACATCTTGTGGGATAGAATTTGGGTAACCATCCATTCCTCTAAAATTTATAGGACCAAAGGTGTTAACAACAAATGGAGGTCTAGGCTGAGCCATATTATTTGGTGGGGGTGATCTTGGAGGTGAAACAAGCTGGTGAGGAGTACAGTATCCTTGGGGCTCAAGAATGTGATTCATAAGAATGGTATCTTCTAAGTGCTGATTTTCTTGGGAAGTATTACTTGAATTAAAACACAGAGGTTCAGATTGGAGAAGGAACTTACCAGGTACAATAGAAGGACTTTCACTAGCCGAGGAAAATAATTTTATGAGAGGATTGGCTGAATCAGAATCACTTGAAGAAGAGTGATAGTCCTCTACCAAAGGCTGATCTCTCTCACCAATGGCTATATATTTGCCTGATGTCTGACCTTTAACCACATTCCAAACTCTTCTCCATCCCAACTCTAAATTTTTTAAATCTGAGAACAATTTCTTAGCAAATTCTTTAAGGAAGAGAGATCTTCTTCCCTCCAGTTTTGCAGAGATCAACAACACAAAAAATAAATGACAGAAAGCTCAAGGCATTGGTATTTCTAAATTCAAATCAGCATGGAGTCACCACTAAGGAATTTCACCTCAGTTGTGCAAGAATGCACTAAAATAATTCTGTCAAATGCTTGCTAATACTGATAACTTTGCAAGGTTTTATAAACCAGACCTTCTTCTTCTTAAATCAGCCAAACAAAATGCAACAAAAGTGTCTAAACTACTAAGAAATGGAAAAGAGCTGGCTGACCTTGAAACCCTTGCTTTAAAACTTGTAAATCTGAAACATAGGATGATAGCCTAACAATGCAGTAGCTTAAATACCTAAATACATCTCAAAAAAACCAAGAAATTCTAAGAAGTCCCCGGAAATGGCGCCACTCCAGTGTTGGTACCCAAACTTAATCTCCTTCACAACTCAAGCAACATCATGGATATCATAAGACACTCAAGGGCAGATAAATGATTTTTGTGTCATTTGTAGCTAGGGAACACATGTATCTGACTTGTTAGGACTCAAGATTTTGAAAGTGTGGGTAACACCTCAAAAGGATCTGGATCTAATCCTCACTATTCTAGGTTGTGCCTTTCAACCAAGGTAATAGAACCTATATTGCAGCCTCTGTTTGATGAAGGAGGTGGAGATATCCTTATGCTTTACACATTATATGGAGATGGCCTTGGTAAAACATGATCAATTATCCATTATTCAAAATCAAAAGAGTTGTCACTACTAAATGATGGAAATGCTTTCAAGACAAGGCTAAGGCTATTAGAGACATGATAAAATCCTAATATGCTTTGTGCATTTTGGTGAATGGATTGTATTCTTTTGTTGACACACAATGAAATGCAGGGGTAGTATGGGTAGGATGAGTTAGTTTGAATGAAATTTTGTTGGGAGATGTTTGGAAAAGATTAGATAGGAATTACCAACTTCTTTGAGAACCTTTGCAAGAGATTTGCAACACCTAAACAATAGAGATGTTTCAATGGGTTTAAAATACTCCTTCAACTAGGATATGTGCACCAAATGGAGGCCCAGATCTACAATCTTCCACAAAACCTTTGATAACATACCAAAAAATCTTGAAGAAAAATACCAACAAAGTATCGAAGAATCCCTATTTGATCATGACCTAAGGTGCACCCCAAAGGTTTAGAAACAATCTCAATATTCAAGGATAGTAAAATGATTTTAAATTTGTTTATCTTCTATCAGATGAAGGCTCTTCTGAATATTAGATTGTAAATTCCATTAAACCATCAACAAGAAATGAGACCATGTATAATCAAAGAGATCTTAAACATAAGATTGCAACATGAGTAAGAAATACAAATTGAAATCATTTTGAAACATAAGAATATGCAAATTTTACCAAGAGATAACACCAAATAATCCAAAATTTGATCAAATACATTAGCAGGGGAGTGCTATAATAATAACATCCAAAATTTGACATTTCCTTCAAGCCTGTGATTGGGGAAACACTTGCACAAAAATGGGATTCGATTGATTTCAAGTTTTTACATGATTCAGCGAAGGAGAAACAACACAACCCAAAAAATTGAAAAAACTAAGGCATGAAAAGGGACATATATGGATTTTGTTCAAATTAGGGAAAAACAATAACATCTTAATAACTTTTGCAGCATTTTTAAAGTACTGAACTGGATAAAATGAATTGCAGATGACCAGCTCAAAAAATAAAATCATTTTTTGAGCAAAATTAGAACATGAAAAATTAGGGCAAAAAAGATGCAAGTTTAGAATTTGCACTAACAAGTTCTATGGGTTTAGTGCTTCTATTTGGGTGTCAGAGTAGGTATGATGTTGAATTTGGAGGATGTAGCTAAATCTAGTTTGATAGGTGGTATGAGCAAATGCTGGTGCTTGGGTTGACCCCTAAGGTGGTAATAGGTTTTGTCGAGGAAGATGCTAGAAGTGTGGGGTTTGGGTTTAGATGTAGGTTTGGGTTTTTGGGTAAGGGAGTATGTTGAGTAGTGTGGAGGGTTATGGAAGAAGTAGTGATAGAGGTGGTATTTCTTGGTTCAACTAGCTAGAATATTTTTGGGTAGATAGTGGAGAGTATTAGCAAGTGACATCCGCATGTGTGTTGAAACAGGAAGTAGAAGATGCCCTCACAATAAGGCTCTGTCCACATAATCTAGGTGATCGGCCAAACATGAGAATGAAACATCTGTAGGTGATATTGATGAGGACCCAATGTCTATTGCCATAAAATGTGTCTTAGAGCTGGGAAATTCATTAGCTTCAGCTTCCGTGGGTAAGAGACGTAAAATTAGGTTTGTAGGATCTTGGGTAGCTGATGGAGAATGCTTGCCTAGAGGCAAAGGTATCTCTACTAGATATTTGATAGGGGGAGGAGAAAATGGGTGCTCCTCTATAGGTGGAGAAGATGATGGGTGCTCCTCTAAGGGGTGGAGGAGATAATGGGTACTCCTCTATGGGTGGAGGAGATAAACAAGTATCTTCCATGGACTGAAGAAGTATTGTGGGTGATGGTTCCCTAGGTGGAGAAGCTGAAGGTGAAATGGTCTCGATGTTAGCGAAAGGGATCCTCCATGGGTGGAGGAATAGGTGAGGTATGTTTCAATGTGGAAGGGAGGATTTCGGGCTAGGATCTTCTCTATGGAAGGAATATGGGGTAATTGGGAGGTGACAGGTGCTTGTCATTAAAGAAAGCGTGAACCTTGCAGGTATGGGTATCATGAGTGGAGGTCTCACCGGTTTGATCAGAAGAAGGGGAATGGTTAGGAAATGGTTTCTTGAAGATATGTAGGTTTTGGTTGGCAGGTGTGTTAGGATTATCCACAGTTAACTAGCATTTTCTTGAGCATTTCTTGGACAATATTTTTGAAAGTGATGTAATTGTCGTCACTATGACCCTTTACTCAGATGATATGTTTACAGAAGTTGTGTTCTTTATACCATGTGGGCATCGGGCGAGTAGGGTAAAAATTAGTGTGTGGTTTTATGGGTGGAAGGGTGATGGCTCCAGCTTTGATAAGATTTTCTAAGACAAAAGAGTAAGGCTACCCGATTGGGGTATATTTCCGCTACTCTTGTCTGAATTGAAAAGTATGGATAGGTGAGAGATTAGATGAGGGGGTAGCCTAATTTGATGGATGAGCTGGGCTATCCTTGAGTACCACCACCTTAGTAGTGCCCTTAGATTTTGAATAATTTTTTTGTGGTTTGGAAGAAGAAGAGGTATCATTCGACTTGAAATGCCAAATTCTTATTTCGTAATTGGATTTTTATTATCTTCGATGGCACGAATTTCTAACTTTCGTGCCATAGTGAATGCTTTGTCAAATGTTTGGAAGGTTTGAACCTAGAAGGTCAGTGAGATATGCTTGGAAAAAGCATGTGTGAAGAGCTCGATGAGTTCTATTTGTGGCAGTTGGAAGGTAAGTTGGTTAATTAGAGCTGCGCCAGTGAGTTGTAAAATCTGCAATAGATTCATCCTCATACTGACGTGTGGCATACAGATTGGTAATGGTAACCTTCTTAACAATATTGATAGAGAAATGATCCAAGAAGGCTTGGGCTACCTGATTGAATGTGAAATAGAGAGTGTTTACGTAACCCACTATACCAATCTAATGCAGGTCTAGTGAGGGACATGGAAAGGTTTCTCAAGAGAAAGGCATCACCATGAGTGATCAGATAACACCCGTGTTTGAATGACCACAAATTCTGCTGTGGGTCTTATTTTCTATTGAAACGATTGAATTTAGGCATTTCCCAATGTACGTGGTATGAACGGATATGAATGGATGGGGTGAATGGGCTCGTTGCAAATCTCATCGTAGGTGAGAGTGTTGCGGGAGCCGGAAACTGATGCCTCCAATGTCTGCATCTTGTCCAACATCAATTTAATTAGGTTGTTGGTGGTTTGTGATGATTGGATACCTCCTATAGCATGAGAGGGTTGGTTTTGGGCATATAATGGGGGTGGGCACTCCAGTGTATGGGTGTTTCCATGTAGGTTGATTGGGGAGAAGGAAATGAAACAAAGGGTACATACCCTGAGTAAATAATAGATGAAACGAGAGGTTGTTGATAATATGTATATGGGGGTTGAAGGGTTGTGGTAACCCTAGTGGCAATAGGGGATAATGATTGTGGAATGGTAAGGACCACGTTTTGAAATGGGCTAGGGGGTCGATGACATTGGAGGTGGTAATGTAGCTACGGGTGTGTGTGAGAGATTAGGGGCAAATGAGATTGTGTTTGGGGGTAGTTGTCGAGGGTACGGTGGATGTAACAGGTTGCCACGGAGGTAATTGACACGGTAGTCATAGCGGGTATAAGACCCTAATTGTGAAACGACTGGGGGTAAGGTAGATTGTGGGTAGAATAGAGCCAGATGGGGGCTGATGTAGGAGTGGCTGCAAGAGTTAGGGGGGGTAGATACGGGCATGTCGGATATCAACTGACCCGAGGCATCTCGAGTGGATGAGTGGGAAAGGTAAAACTACAAGGCAGTAGGGGTTTTGGTCAAGGAGTCGTGCAAACTCCTCATCTCTGGTAGCAATAATAATAGGCTGGATGGGATCCATGGTTGGTGATAAAATGGAAGGTGGTGAAGTACTAAGGTGGGAGTGGTTGAAAACTGGCGTGGAATATGAGTGCGCTTGTTTGTCTTTGGGTCAGCACCATGTGAACTAGTACTGATTAGGTAGGGTTTCTTCTCTGTAAATGACATAGATATTAGCAGGCACAGGTGAATATGGCAATAAAAATTAGATTAAGTACTAAATGGTGGTTGGAATGTGAAACAGGATAACCGATGACGGTTAGGGAAAAACTAATGCCGGTTAGGGATAACCACTGCCGGTTACTATAGAAAATGGACAGTGAGGTGAAACAACAAGGTAGAAGGTAAAATCTGATAGGTATGCCAAATCTGATGATGTTTACAATGTCAATGGGAATGATGACAGTGATAGGGACTAAGAAAAGTGGAAAAAAATGAATGAAAATGTCCTTTTGAGTAGGTTAGCAAAAGGACGTGGAACCGACGTCGGTTTGGTATAACCGATGACAGTTACTGTGAAATTGAAACTGTGATGAAAGAAAAGTGGTTGCGAATTAAATTCTAATGTAGAATCAGACCCATAATTCTAAGAATGATGATGATATGGCCCAAGCACACTAAAGTGAAGCCGGAATACACCAATTGTGATGAGGATCATGCAAGGATGAATAAAAAAAGTGAAGAACGTGATCTCTCACCTCAAAATGCAAGCCAAGCATGAAACACTAAGAAAATGTGATCCTAGGAGTGCCTTTTCTATTATGTTTGTTTAGCTTATGCTATTTAGGGACTGACACATGAATTGTGAAATAGATTTTTTGGTGAGGATGGCTTCCTACAAAGGAGATCTAAAAGGTGATGTTTCAGGTATGTTATGGTGGGGGGCGAGCTTTGTTCTAAAGTATGACTCGACAGAGTAGTGAGATGGGTGCCCACTGTGCCATGATCGGGTGGTGATCACCTATAGCTTCTTCCAGGTAGGATATTGTTTAAGAATGTATGTATTTTAAATTTTTGTGAGGTTTGGTAAGACTCAAAGAAAGAGAAAAGGAAAGAAGTGCTTTTTCTACGATTCATTTTTCAACCATCAGCTAGGCATGACTTCCAGCGTATAGGTTGCCCTCAATTAATGTGAGCTAATGCAATAAATCGGAATGGAATGCACTTATTTTTAAGCCGAAATTGAAATTTAAAATTGGATGACATAATAAAATGAAGAGGAAGAGGGATGCTCTTTCACTACAATGCAGAAAACATGAAGAAATAGTTCTTTTTAATTACACCAAAAGAAAAGTTTCCTTTAGACAAAATAGAAAGAAGAGGTGGGTTACCAAGGAAAAAAATTAGTGTGTACGCTTTTCAAAAGGGAAACAACACAACCTTTCCTAGGAATGAATGAAATGCAATGGAACCCCATATGGGTTCCATCGGGGTGTGCCAAAATGTTTCAGCTTTTTCTTAGATCGTTTCTTTGGAGTGTTGGTGAAACAAATAGGGGTAACGGGTGTAGGAGGAATACCTGTTCAAATGCTGGTTGATGGGTTTGTATGCGCACGTATGACTTCCGAATTCCACAACTGATCATGAGAGATTCCTTTTGGCTAGGAGGAACTTCTTGTAATATAAAGCAAGACCACAAGAAGGAATCAAACAATATGGGCAGTGAACTACCTAGTGTATGCTAGATCCGGGAAGTGTGATACTTCCTAGATGGATGTCAGTCCACTGTTTTAAAAAATTTAATGCTGAAAAAAAAGTAAATTCCTATTTTAATTTGAAATGATTTAGGTATCTCACTTAAAACAAAATAAGAAATAGATCTAATCTAACAGGCTAAGCTAGAATAGAATCCGAAGTTCAAATGATTGGTTATGGGTTTTGCAGGTTTGATAGAGGTCTCAGGTAGATCATAGGTGGATGAGGGTGAGATGAAATTAAGTGGATAGGTCACTATTTTGGGCTTTATGGGAAAATACAGAGACCGATGTCAGTCAGGGGTAACTGACGGTGGTTAGGTGTGACCGGTGCCAGTTATTGTGAAATCTAGAAATGTCATAGAATGAAGCTTTAGGTCTCCTTTGCGATTGCACAAAGTGACTTTGGTTGGTTAGGATGAGGTATTGGGTGACTGGGGTAGGCTTCAACGAGGCTTTAATGGGTATATGGAGGTGGAAATTGTTGGAGAAGGTCAATAGGTGGCTAGGTAAGCAATAGATGATAAAATGATGATGAATATGAAATAAACCGGTGCATTATGACGTTATACTTACTTGGATTCTGGTCCTAGATGCCTGTGTGTGAAGGATGAAGGTGCTGATGAGAGGTTTGAATGTTGAAAGTGATCACTAGCTGAAGGATAGATTTTGCATGAGCTGCATGTGCAATCTCTCTTTGTTTATGTTAGGACCAGATCATGGCTAGGATGGCTGTGCATGAAAATATGTTTGGTCTCCTTCCTTGCATGCGTGGGCTCCCTGGAATTCACTCTATGAAGATGTGTTATCTCTCTAAGATCTGATAATGCTCACTAACCTCTATGCTTCCAAATTCCAACCTTGAGAATAAGTTTGTTTTGGGGTTAAAAGGGTAACCAACAGTGGTTCCGGTTTAACTGGCGATGGTTAGGGGTAACCGGTGTTGGTCAAGGATGGATTTCCTAGGTTTACTAGATCCTCTTGATTTCCTCGGATATCGTGTCGTTAACCCACAGATTAGACTGGGATATTCTTGTGAGGCATGTAGGGATGTGGTTAGATTGAATGTAGGAATTGATTCTTAGGGTTTGGGTAAGACTCAGTTAGTTATGGCAACTTACTAAGAATAGGTCTTAGGTTTAGTTGGCCTAGTGAGGTGTCTAAGTGAACTGCTTGTGTGGAACATTATTTAAAATAAGATATTTAAACAATAAATATAGTGAGGATAAATGCATTAATTTAATTAAATTAATTAAATTAATATTAGTGGGGTGAAAGGGGTCATTGCTAGGTGAATGTGATGATGGGTGCTTATTTGTCGAGGGACCAAAGGGGAGTGTCACCTAATTTCAGTATCTACATCAGGCTTATAGGTTGTGCATGTGGAAAACAGGATGTGGGTATATTTCATTTGAGACTTGTGAAAAATGTGATACCACCATCCTATAAAGATATGAATTACTTTTCCAACCACTTTTTTGGCTTCGAAATATTCAAGGATCTCCTAGAATCACTTCATGAAGCTAAGGGGCTATTTTTACACTACAAGCTGCTTCACCCTCCAGGACCCGCTTTTGCTGAAACTATCCTAAAATATCTGAATATTCCCAAAATCTTCAAAAAATAGTTTCAAAATTTTATTAGCTCTCTGATACACCTCCTTTATGAGTTTTTGTCTTTTCATTCCACTTCGGGGGTGTGCAGCAACTTTAGGAAGACCAAAAACTAGCATTTCTTTAGCTTCTCAAAGAGTCTATCTTGATGAATCTTGTCTTAGAGGTGATTGAATGGATTTGATATCCATAAATCACCTATGGAAATGATGATTTTTTTTTTTAACATTTAGAATGATGGGATAGGAATGATACATGGATTAGGGTGTTTTGGATGAGGGCTCGGGAGGAATTTCAAGCAGAAAATTTTCACAGTAGGGTATGGTTGTCAAAATTTCAAGTTTGAATTTTTCCCTTACAAAAAAATCATGACAAAAACTAGATATGACTTGGGGGACATGTTATGGATCAAGCATAGTGAGGGACATGAAATTATAACCTCTATAATATCAATACATAATTATTGACCAGTGCCTTATCCATTGGGATTTAGAGAAACACTCAACTTGCAAGAGATAGATAGAAATGAGAAACACACACACACAAGTTGAAATGAAACACACCACACTAAAAAATGGAAAAATCACACACAAAAGGGAAAGGAAAACAAACATATATCCTTTATGGTACAATGCAAGGGACAACCCGCTTTCACTGAAGTGCTGCTTCTCTTCTCAGAGGTTACCCTTGGGTGGGTAACATTGAGTGATGGCGGTCCCACATAGACATTGACCGGTTCAAGAAAGTAACCTCCTTTCCTCAATTTGTTATGAAATCCAGGAACTTTCATGAATTCTTGTATACTTGGGAGGAGTGATCCTACATTATCTCTTTGATGTTCAAATATTTTCTCAGAAATTTCATTGCCTTTACTCTTTTTGAAATCAGTTTCAGAATGCCAATTGCCATCTGTGTTCACCCACTCTGCTGATTTTTCATTGAGCATCTCATCTTTGGCCGCAGGGATTATTTTTTATTGAATATCTTGAGTTTCCTTCTTTCTCATACTTCACGCTCATTAACATCTTTTCCATAAGATACCTTAGATTCATCTTTCTATTTAGTTCAGATATGTGATGCTTGGATATTTAATGGAGGATCAAGAGTAACCTCATACCTGTCTTGTATGTCCATGGTACGAGATTAGAGGTCAAGACATATCTCTGTATCTTTTGTATCTTATACCTATTTCAATACTTTTTGTACAGGATCCTTCTTTGGAGTTGCTAACAGTTCACCTTTACATTCATTCAAAGATTCTCCATCTTAAAATTCAAGGCAACCGTTTGGGGGAATCGCTTCATCATCCTAACACTTATTACATTTTGTTAGTGCTTTGTCAAATGGATCCTCCTCTTAAATTACCTCAACATCCTTTGTTTCAGCCTTTCATCTTGGAAAGAGTCCTCTTCAAATGGGAAAGAAAACACCACCATTTCATCATTACATCCACCAACCATTGGCTCAGGAGAGACATTTGATCTCTCATATTGCTTTATTTCATCATGGCTAATCTTAAAATTGGTTGAGGTTTTTGAATAAGATTCATGCTTATATTGTAGATCTATAGCTTGTGTCAAGAGTTCAATACTAATATGAGGGTCCTCTATTTCTTCCACGGCTCTCAGTAGTTCCTATACAGAGTCTCCCTTTAAACCTCTTGAGAGTTCATCACAAGTTGCATTTTCTCCCTCATGGGTGCCATGATCAAGACAATATTCTTCTCCAAATGGGAATGATAAGATGTCCTCCTCATGGATATGCACATAGGTTGATTTCTCATCTTTGAATTCATCAAGGAATACTCCATCTTCCTCACAACTTGTATCATCAAGAAACTTGAGGATATCCTTCCGAAATTCAATATTTTTCAATACTTCATTAAGATCAATACCTCCAAAAAAATGGATTATTTGTCCTAATCAAGATGGATATCTCATCGTCCTCTTTGGTTGTTATGAAATGATTCATCCTCCCACTATTTTTGTATAAGATGCTAGCTTTGTGGGTTTACCTGCGCTTTGTAGTGTATATCCTCATTTTATTTTCTCGGAGTAGTTTATCCATAATCTCCCTTAACTGGAATGGTTGTAGAAGACCAATTCATCTGGATTTTCCCTCCCCAACTGTTGGAAGAATCTTATACTCAATAGCATTCCAAATGAAGCTAAAATGTATGCTTCTAAGATAGTTATCGACACTTTCTTGTCCAAAACTTCAATGAGAGCCACCTGTGCATATTTGACCTTTCCCACAAGTGTGACTTCCTTTGATTCCATGGAGTAATAAGATCCAGCCTTCCTTAATCAAGGTGAGTTTGAGGGCATTGGAAACTTTCACATGAACCACTTTGTCAGAGTTAACTGAATCTATAATCCAATTTTTCAATCGGTTATCCTCTAATGAGAAGGGAGACATAGAAAGGGTCCACCTTACTCCCTCTTTAAGGAACTTTAAAGCAAGCATTTTATGTGATTAATGTGTAGGTGGAGTTGATAATAGGACTTTAGAGATAGGGGTCAAATTATTGAGATTTGAACTACTACCCCTAATGTGACAGAAATTTTTCTCGAATTATTTTGGATGAGTCCATAGAAATTCTGATTCAGAAATATGCACTTTAGTATTATTCATATGTTCTATGATTTCAAAAGGATTAGATGCAAACATGGGGATTTGGAGACATTTCTTTTGAATTAAGGATGAAAATTGGAAGAAATGGTAGGTGCTTGGGGGAAGGAGGTTGTCGTAAAAGCTAGAAGTGGAAGATTTTGAAGGAATAGATTTCATAGAAGCGAATTTAGATCTAGAAGAAGCATTGGAAGACTTGGGATGGTGAGTGACCCCTTGCTCATCAACTACATCTAGTTTCTCACATGTAGACTTCATGGAGGGGTGGAAGTGGAGATCCTTGAATGATAATTTTGTTTGGTAAATTCACCATAGGAGGATATTCAATCTTCTTCTTGTTTATAGCAGCGGAGGAAGAAGATCCTTTTTGAGACCGAGAATGGGTGAATACCACACAAGTGAAATTGGGTGCATATTTTTCATCATCTTCACCACCTCTAGAATTCTCATAGAATATGATTTTTTGCATCATTCTCAAGATCTTCCAATCTCCACGAAATCATCATATTTGATTTATTTTTCAATCCTCTCTTCGTATTCTTGAGTTTTGTGGCTTGCATTGATAAGTGTAGTCTCTAAGGAAATCCTTTGGGGTACCCCTGCAAGCTTGTTTCTATTGTGAACTTGATGGAATTCTAGTTGGGAAACTTCCCTCTTCAATATAATCACCTCATTTACCAAGTTTTACAATGATGGATTTGTTCTCTCATTTTTGGGGGATTGTCCGATATTTACCCTTTGAATGGTTCTTGATCTTTCCTAATAGGATGAGATCGTATTCCACTTCTATGGCCATTCTTTGTGCTTGTGCAAGATCCCTTGGTTGAAACCTCCAAAGAAAGACTCATGGATCCAACATTAGAACATTGATGGAAAAAAATTTTACATTGTTATCACAGGGCATATCCTCAAGAGGTATCCTTTTGAATAACTTGTTAAAATGGGACACAAAGTCTCTTATAGTATCATTTACTTCTTTCTTCATTTGTACCAATTGAACGAGGAGATCTTGATAGTATTCAGTGGACTTGAATCTTTCTTCAAAGTAGGTATTGGATGTCATTCCAACCCATTGATGGATCGATCTAGTAAGAGATGAAACCATTCTACTTCCTTTTCTTGAAGTGATTCTATGAATAATCTCACAACAACATATTAATGCTTAATTCCAAGAATTCTAGATGATGTGATGAAGGTAGATATATGTTCTTCAAGAACTTGTGTACCGTCACCTCTAAAATTTGGAAAGTTGTTGTGGGAACCTATCGGTAGATTGTGAAGAGGGTGGTGTAAGAGAAAATAGGCATGTGTTTCTTCCCCATGGAACAATGGGTTGAGGTCTTTCTACTTTATCTGCCATCATTTCTTCCGTTTCAGCTTTGTATATTTACTTTCTAAACTTCTTCTCTCGATTCTTCTTATGATCCTTATTACTCTGAATGATTAGGAAAATTCAATTTTCAATGGTGTTTGGAAAATGGGATAATTTGCAGGAGGAGTATTAATGGGGTTTGAATAGGATTCCTAGGGGAATCAATTCCAAATTCAGATGGAGATGACGCTTGAGAAAATAAATATGGATTATCTATGATTCATTCTTGCTGATTTTATATTCTCAAAAGTTGGATCAAACAACTCTCTCAATCTATTCAACTTGGTGTATCTTCTTTCAGCGAGTTTTGGGAAAACCTTGCAGTGGGAAAATGAAATGACACTCTAGGAATACAAATGGTATTTCACATGAATGAATAGTAGGATTTTAAGTAATGGATTTCAATCAACCTTCTTTTTTGTTTTTTCAATTTTTGATTTTTTTGGGAATATTTTATTTTTTTAATTTTATGGTCATATTTTGGGTGTAGATTTCTGCCAAATCTACCTCATGGTGGGTGCCAAAAATTGTTGGCAAGAAATTTTTTTGGTATATTTCCAACACTCCAAGACTCTAGGTACCTCTTCTTGTGTGGTGTAGCTCTACTTTAATGTGAATGAATTGAAATATAAATCAGTTGATGGCCAAGAGGCTAGGGATCCAACAGGCACACTCCACTGTCACCTACGGAAAATTATTGCAATGAATTACAAGGGAGGAAATTTTCTAAATGATGGGAAAGAGGGAGTGAGAAATTAAGAAAGGGGGGAATTAGATTTGAAAGTAAAAAATTAGATTCTTGACAAAGATAATCAAAATTATCACATTCACAACTTATAGAAAAGGAAAAAAATATGCTTTGAACATCAATGATGAGAGGAAACCATGCACACAAATTTGCACACATTCATGCATCATGAAAAGAATAAACTCTTTTATTTATTGAAATATTCACAAGTTGTAACAATTCTAGAGAATGTAAGAATATGAATCGGGAAAATGGGAAGAATGTTATCATTTTTACCTTTCTCAAATAGATATCTCTCTTGAGTGCAAAAAAATTGATGACCCTTAAGAATGAGGGTTTATTACATTATATATAACAAGAAATGACTCTTCACCTACCCCCATGTGTCTTTTCACTTGCCTTTTCCACATGTCACTTTTGGTATTCCTAGGAAAGAACATTAAGCTCCCTTTTATTAGTTAAGGGTGACTTATTCATTTTAAACTATAGTCACGTTAATGAACAGGACAAATGTCATGATTCCTCACAAAAAAATAATTAGAAATGGGGTAGAGAAGAGGAAGAAAAATGAGGAAAAGGAGGGAAATAAGAAGTTCTCCAAAGAATGAAGATACCTCCATCATTGACAAAGATCCACCTTGAAGAAGTTGAAAATTCCATTCTTGGCTTCAAATGACCATTGAAACAGTTCTACACTATTGTAAAACTCCAATGCATTTAAATTTGAACAATTTTCCTTCGCCGATTATAATCAAAAGATAACTCATTTTACATGGTGCACTGACACCCTGGACCACGAAATGAGTGTTGAGAAACACTATTTCAAGACTTCCCAATGTGAGCTCAGGATAGACACATGCACTACTCATGATTATCCTCCTTGACACTTGATCTATTATATTCCTTATCTCGTTGATATTACCCTAACCAAATTATTCAAAGAAACCCAGCTAACTGAGATATGGTGATGAATCTACCCAATGCACCTTGCGATGTTATGCTTTTGAACACAATTGAACTCATGATGATGCTTCCAGGACCCTTGCAAAGTTATCATTCCTCTATTTGACCCATAAGGTCATCTTACCATCTCGTGGAGAGTCCAAAAAATGGAAAGATGATTGAAAATAGGGTCATCTACAACATTTTGCACTCAAAACTCAAACTTTCTATTTTTAGACCCAGGGGTCCAAGATTTGCTATTTTGGGACATATCACATGTTTTCCTCCAACTTCACCTTATGAACCTACTGGAACATTCCATCCTCTTCCGTTGCTAAGGAATTTATATTTTTAACACATTTAAATTTTTAGTAGGTTTATTATGAGGGACCTACTATTTTGGGAAAGTTTTCATTTTTGCCTTGCTTTATATTTTGCATCTTTCCTTATTATCTAGAGCTATCAAACTTGCAATTTGGGGGACTTACTATTTTTGGAAAGTGGGGGATCATAGAACATGCCATTTTTAGTAAGTGTACAAAATAACCTTGGTTTGTGAAGGAGATAAAATTTTTAGATTCGTCTCTTCATTGTGATCATGTGATCCAAATTTCACTGTGTTTCTCATCAGAAAGCTTAGAAATAAAAAACAAAACTTTTTCTTGATGAGAGCTTCGAGTATAGAGCTACTACAAGAGCCATTAATGGAGTCACCAAGCTTTCTGATAGGTTATTTTTCCACCTCCTATTTGAATGAAACCAACTCCACTGAGATAGGTTTCTCTCTTGGAGTTTGTGTGCAAAATGTTAGCTTAACCCACTCTCCGGATCAATGGGAAATTGAGGAAGAAGGGTCTAGGGAACAATTTTTTTTTACTACCACTAATAATCTGAGGAATATTTTAATTTTATTTTTGGTTTAGCTTTAAGGTGTTTGGGAAGAAGATATGTGGCTAAAATTTCAAGATCATTTGATTTATGGATCATGAGTTATGAATATTTATTCGTTTCTTGGTCATGGAAGATTTTGGGAAAAAAAAGGTCATGTTGACAACTAAAAAAAAAGTTTTTGGTGCTATGGAATAAGTGGAGGGATTAGAAAGGACATACAATGAAAAATTGAGGTTATGGCAGCAGCAACAATGGAGAAATAATATTTCCGGTAGTGAGGGTTTTGTGCACACATAAGAGAGAAACAGTAAAGAAAACTAAAAAAATTAATTTTTTCTTCATCTTGGGCATGGGTGCACTTTTTTGTCCCAACATTTCCAAAAATTTGGGACAGTTGGTGTAAAAAATTCTTCCCCTCTCCCATTAGTCCAAGTGTCACTTTGTGATTTGCCGATGCGTAACAGTGGGGGGGCTAGAAAAAGGCTCATAAGCAACTTCCTGGGTCATGTGGGTGACCAAGGGCTAGGATGGGAGGTTGGAACATTTTTTTGTCCCAACCATACCAAACATTTGGGATGGTTTATGAATAAAATATTTCCCCTCTCTGATTAGTCCATGTGACACTTTGCGGTTCGATGGAGTTGGGGGCTAGAAAACAGTACACAGGGGCTTAACTGGACAAGTTGGGCTCCAAGATGTTTGTATCATGGTCTATGGGGATACATGGTGGATGGAAAAAAAAAATTTGTCATGAAATTCTGAAATTTTTGGGATTCTTGGTGAAAAAAAGTGCGCCATCATCTGGGGTTGATATGTGTCCACTCGGAAATTTGGCTAACTCCCTGATTTTACCTTGTGAGCAACTTGACGAAGGCATAAATTGAGATATAAAATGAATTTTACCACACGTATGAATATGAAATGGACTATAAATGACCCTTTAAAAACAATTGTAGGGTTATAATTCCTTTATTTTGCATGTAACCTCATAAAAAATAGCATTTTCATTTGAGCTCATAGGTTATGTATGCCAAAAATAGGTTGTGGGAAGAATTTTTTGAGTCTTGTGAAAAATGTGAGACCACCCTCCTCTATAGATATGAATTAAATTTATGAATTTATTTTTTTGGATTCCAAATCTTCATGGAGCTCCTGGAATCACTTCCTGAATCTCAAGGGTTGTTTTTGCACTGTAGGTTGCTTCACCCTCCAAGATCTGTTTTTGCTGAAACTGTCCCAAAATCTCTAAAACTTCCTAAATTATTCCAAAACTAGTTGAAAAATGTTCTTATCTCTCTGGTACATCTCCTTTATGATTTTTAGCCTTCCATTCCACTTCAGGGGGTGTGCACTAACTTTAAGAAGACCAGAATCTAACCTTTCTTTAGCTTCTCAAAGAGCATGTCTCGATGAATCTTGTCTTGGAAGTGCTTGACTGGAATTGATATCCCTAAATAAAATATGGAAATGATGAAAAAAATATTGGAATCCTTGGAAGGAGGGGATAGGACTGATACAGGGGTTAGGATGTTCTAGAGGAGGGCTCAAGATGGCTTTCAAGCAGAAATGTTCACAGTAGGGTATGGTTGTCATGCTTTCAAGTTTGAATTTTGACCTTACAAAAAATCATGACAACATACCACTACAAAGGTGATAAAATACACATCATAATTCATTTACTAACCCTCACCTACTCAGATTCAATTCTTTCCATCCCACCTACCTATTTGCATGCTTAAATGCATTATGGACCCTTATCATCTCACCCATCTATGAAAATTACACCCATATGTGTCACAATCTTCTATGCACTCAAAATATATAAAACAAAACTTAATACTATCATTTCAATCTCTTAGCCCTTTTGACTCTTTGTGCACTTGAGCCCATCCTTGAATTTTTACTTCTTTGATTGCATATTTCAGTATTGCATGTTTTGGAGAGGTGAAGGTGGATTACAAAGGACAAGAGAAACTCATGACATCACTATTCTGGAGATATTTTAATGTAGGAATCATTCATGCCTATGACTGGCCTACGACCTCCGTGCATATTTCAAATAATCACACCAACGATTCATTTGCGACCGAGTCAGGTATACCATTCATATTTATCCAATGTTATGTCATTTTTATGCAATAAAATGTCTTTTATATCCTCAAATGGTTAGGGATCTAATAGAGGTAGGTCCCCTAACAAAAAACAATAACTAACAATTTTATGAGTGTATTTGTGAGCACGCTATAGATTCAAATCAAGAATTTTACCCACTTTATTCATTGAAATAACCCATTACTTCTCTTTTCAATGACAACATAAGCCCATGTATTTATTAACATTGATTTGTAGATTATATATTGACTAACACATTTTGCAAGTGATCCAAATCCAAGCATACATTTTAATAATCACGATGGGATGATTTTGGTTGTGTATAAATTATTTCATTTTCTAAATTTACTAGTTTTCTTTAGGGTTTTATAGTCCTTTTTCAGTTTGATTTTTATTGTTCCCTAACACTTTGGTTACAGATTTAACACTTGGTTTTGTAGATCTACCAAAAAAATGATCCCAGGCTAGTCATAACCTTGATTGTGTTGTGGATTTTCTACAAAAAATTTAAAAATCTAGTTTCACTTGTAGGGTGGTCGTAGATGCAACTATTTTGTAATTTTATTTCTTAAAAAACTATACAAATATTTATTTCTTCTTAAGGGAAAGAATTGAGAAAGAATCTTATTTCTATTAGGATCATTTGTTACATATGTTCTTATCTTGCACCCTCAGGTGATCTTAAGAATTAAAAATAACTTTGATTGTTTTATTTTTCTTTATGTACAACATTGAGGCTAATATTAAAAATTTGTTCGGTATATATGGTGCCTATGAGTCACACTTATAGGTGAAGCCATTATGATTGACCTACCACATCTTCCATATAACACAACTACAACAATGACATCTATAATATTGACCTTATAAATTATTGAGGCATTATAAGGACACAACACACACATCCATTCCCCCATTTCCCACTATCATTGTTCATTAAGTATAAAATATGAAGGTTTGGGAGACCATATGATTATGTAAGAGGGACCCCATTATATGTAGTCATTAAGATGACGAGTCTCTTTCATGTACCAATTATGGTATGTAAAAAGAAACATATTTATTAGAGTGATAAGAGGAAATTTCATCCGTATCATGACATATTATATTTTTATTTAAAAACAAAAAAAAAATCCAAAAATAAGTCACCTTCCAAAAACATACTTTTTCAGCCACATTCATGCAATTTTTGGTCGCATCCATGATTGCCCATGGCATCCAACATTATTTCCCCAAATTTCTACATCCTTTGTACATTTTTTATCATTTACATATTTCCTAAGACCTAGTCATAGGATCAAATTCCTTGTAATTTTCCTTTAGTCACATTTGTATAGTCTATCTTTATTTAGATCCTTTCTACATCACATTTCCTACATTTTGTCATTTTCTAGAATTCTCCCTGTCTCAGTAACATGTGTGACTACCTTGCAATTTTTTGGTAAATTCATTTTCCCATTTTCTTCCATTTTGGTCATCCTTCTCATTCTATCCATTCATATTTCACACAATCCTACTTGTAGGTGTGCCTGCCCCACATATTTGGTGCTCTAGTCTACCCCTTGCACACTTCATTCCTTTATTTTCCCCATCTCCTCACTTCAGCTTGGTCGGATGCATGACTACTATGAAATCACCGTGCAATCAACCTGTAACCTCCTTACAACTGCTCCACAACCTATAATTACTACCCCACATTCCTCAAGTTGCCTCTATCTCCTCATAGTCATGGATGTAATCAAGGCATCTCTCTCTACAACTACAATCCTTCAATCTTTTTAGCCCCGCTTATTTCTCACACCTCCTCTAGTTACAGATGCTACCAGACCCTCTCAAGCAAGTTGCACCCGTGATTGACACTTCACCTCAAAAACCAAAAATTAAACAAATCACACAAAAAAATATTATCTAGTTTTCCTAGTCACACCCCTGGATAGTTGAACCCTACCCTCTCAGACAGCCACACCCAAGATGTACCCCTTACATGATTTTTATTAAAAAAACCCTTTTTTGTCTTGTCACACTCATGACCAGACCTACCAGTCAGTCAGGGCCATGAATGACACTTCACCCTCTCCCCACAAATAAACAATAAAATAAATAAACTAAAATTAACTTCCCTAGTCATGGACGTGACTAGGAAAAACCCCTCCCCTCCCAAGCCTATTGCGCCAGTGACCAATAATACTTCACGTTAAAAATAAAAACATTAAAAAAACAACAAAATATGTAACTTCTTGGTCAGAGCTTTGATTGGGAAAAATAATTTTTTTCTCATGTTGGTCTCACCCATGACCACCCATTTCAAATGATTTTTAAAAATGATCCTTTTTTTGGGGTGCTGTGTCATGCCCAGTTAAAAAAACCCACTTGAGACCCATGAACAACCTAGGTTTAGTTAGAAAATTATGGAATAATAATTTTTTATTAGGAGTTAACGACCAAAGTATCAAAGACAATTAAATTCAACAGATAATTTTTCCCATTATAATAATTACTAATTTCACATTATAGAGCAACAAGTGCAATAAGTCCACCCTAGCTCAAATCTCTCTAGGGATTAATTTAATTATTGATTACATTGAAAGTTTTAGCTAAATATACCCTGATTAAAAATATTAGGGTTAAGGGACCCAAAACAATTAAATACCCAAGGTATTTAATTCCACAAGATCAAGACAAGAGCAGGGTTTAATTGCAGTGATAAAGTAATACATATTTAAAATAAACAGAGTAAGGTCTCACTTACCCACTCCCAAAACTTGATTAGGAGTGTCTACAACCAAGTTTTCATGAAACAGTTGCCACTGATAGGTTCCAGAACAATTAAATTTCACTGGAACATACTTTCTAGTTATTAACAATTATCAAGGTCACATGGTTCAAATTCTAGGGTTAGAAGTTTCAGTTAGGTTCAGGGAGTAATTTGCCCCCATACCCAACTCTCTAACAGGCTCAGAGTTTTAACTTAATTTTTCTCATACTTAACACTTCCAAAATTTTCCTAAACCATTCCCAATGGATAGGAATTTTTCTCACCTTTCTGGTGATATAAAGAAGTCCTCCTAACTCCTTACAGAACTCAAGATATGAGTGGGTGGAGTTTTTAGGTCAAATTTTCCCCTAGGGGGACACGTGTCAAGAGGTGGGGAAAGCACCTTCAACGGGTTGGCGGGTTGCGGGGTGGGTTGGGGAAATTTTCCCATTACATAGTGTAATTTCCAATTTTCTCCCATGCCTCCGTAGGTCCCGGTGGACACGTGTCAAGCTCTAGTTCAAGCGGGAAAGGGGTGAGGAAATGGCGGAGCAGCGGGGAATTTAGAGGCATTTTCCCTATTGGAGCGCAAAGTGCAATTTGCATTCACACGCCCATGAGCCTAGTGGGGAGACATATGTCATGTCTAGGTTGAACATGGGAGGCGGGGCGGCGGAGGAACTTAAGGCTTTTACCTAGAAGGGAAAAAAGGATCAAAAGCCATGCGGGGCCTGCCCGTTCGCAAAAGGATAAATTTCAAGGCACAACGCTGAAGCAGGGCCACAGGGACAAAGGAATTTTTTTTTCAAAAATGGAACAAAGGTGCTAAGTCCAAAAATTTCCCACACTTCCACCTAGCCACGTGGCGGTACGTGATTGGCCGCGGGTTAGCGGGGATGCGGGGAAAAGTGGGAAAATTTTCCCAAGGTAAAATTTTCAAAAAAGACAAGTTTAAATTTGGTCTGCCCCTCCAAGGTGCCACATGGTAGGTCCCGATTGGTTACAGGATGGTGGGGGCTATGGAAATTTTGTGGAATTTTTTCCAAAGTTAAAAATTAAATTTTTAACAGTTAGATTTATTTATTATTATTTTTGAATGCCAATTTGAAGTAAAAATTCAAATGGCCATAACTTTTGATAGGAAGCTCAGATTTGGGAAAACTTGGACTTTCTAGAAATATTTCGAAGCCCTCTTTACAAAGGAGTCATAAATTTTGGAAGTTGATGAAGTTTGAGAGGTAAATTTTGAGAAACCAATCTGAAGGGTTTTGAAAAACAAACTGGAAATTTCTAACTTATAAATTTTTTTTGTTCAATTTTGAATTCCTACTTTCTCAACATGTCAAATAGACATGGAGACTTGTTTTTAGATGAATTTAGGAAGGTTAAAAGATTCAATTTATTTAGGAGAGTTTCAATTGAAAATTTTCATCACTTGACAGTAGGATGACTTCACAAGCTTTGATTTTGATTTTACAAAGTACTGAAAGGTCTTTCTTAAGTTTTATTGTCAAATTGAGTTCCTTAGGAATTTTTAAGTCTCAAATTCAATGTCTCATATCTTATTTCTTGGTGCAAGTTTGAGCTGCTCATTTCTTTGATAATTTTGATTGCCAGATTTAGAAAATAAAATAGAGATCAAACATTAAAGGTTCTTAAACATTTTTCCATTCTCCAAGTGTGTGAGTTCATTCCATGCAAGTCTATTACATTCCATCAAATTCACACAACATTTAATAGTCAATAAACAAAGTCTGATTTTTAAATTTCAACTCATTTCAAAGAGAACAAAGCACTACCTTTTTCCTTCATACTCAAAATTCTTTTCAAACAGAGATTTTAATTCACAATAGCAATTCAATTCCAAGCAACAATGCAAGTTTGAGAAAAGTAGTGCATTCCATTTATTGATTTCCAATAACACTTTACAACCTATCTCTCTTTTTTAAGTTCAAAATACAATATACAATACATATAACAATTCTTCACATTCCTTTTCAAAACAGAGGATGGAATATAACTCTTTACATTTCACATTTCAATTTCAATCTTTCTTCATCAATACAAGTATTTTCTTTTACAATATGAATTTCTATACAAATCATCCACTTCAGAGTGGGAAGGGTTTCAATAAAATTTCTCACAAGAAGGGACTGTCAAACTATATATTCTTTTTCTCTAGGACAGTAGCATGCTCATTTCTTTTTCTCCAAGTTGATCACAACAACAGAGGGGGAAAGGAAATGCTCTCCACCCAACCAAGACATCTAATGAAAGGAGAAGCCTTCCTTCATCATTGGCCCCTGAGCCCTAATCAAAGTACAATAATAGGTGTAATTCAACACATGGCAACAACTGGCTTCCACAACACAGCATTCTTTCACATACACATTTCAATATAAAACACAACTCAACACAAAACAACAGTTTCACAACTGCATTTAACAAACATTTCAAATCAGAACTCAGGCTTGATCATGTAAGACAAAGGAGCAAGGACTATGGGGGAAGCTACTTATGCCTCGCAATTGGGAATTGGGCATCCACCTATAATCATACCTCCAACATAACATATCATATCCCATAAACCTTATGCATCCCAACCCCTCCTTATGCCCCCCCCACAAGTAAGAAATGCAAGCTATTTATTTTCCATGGTGGATCCCAAACCTAAACCTCCCTCCACAATGAAACTGATGGCACTGGCATTCCCTTATGCCCCCCACATGGATTCCCCATAGTCTTCTCCTACACCTTCCCTAAGGCAGTCTACCCAACCAGCCAACAAAAGCAATAAAACATTCTCCATACACACAACACAACAAGAAAATCAACAACAACAAAAGAAGGAATAAAATCCTACCTCTCCATGGAAGGATTTGATCCACACATCAAGCTTTGAATGTCAAAAATACAGTCCCAAAACAGTAGTGCCAAAGTATCAAATGCTCTCCAATTCCCTCCAAATCAACAAGAGCTCTAATCACAGAAAAATGCACCTAAATATGCATGCAAAATGTTTCGACAACCCAGCAAAAGTCTTCACCAAATATTCTCCAAAGTAAGAGCTCCAATCACAAGAAAAATACACCCAAGGATGCATGCAAAATGTTTTAACAACCATGCAATATTCTTCACCAAAGCTTCTCCAAAGAAATAACTCCAATCACAAGAAAAATGCACCCAAGGATGCATGCAAAATGTTTCAACAACCAAGTAATAGTCTTCACCAAAGATTCTCCAAAGTAAGATCTCCAATCAAAAGAAAAATTTACCTAAAGATTCATGCAAAAAATTTCAACAACCAAGCAACAGTCTTCACTAATGCTTCTCCAAATTAAGAGCTCCAATCTCAAGAAAAAAATGCACCCAAGGATGCATGCAAAATGTTTCAATAACCCCCAAAACAAGAAGAGAGTTTGAATTAAATAGAAGAGGGAGAGAAGAGGATGATGTGGATCCATGTAGGATGCCACATCAAACATCCACCAATTCAAACACAAAAGACAAAAATCCATTCTCCCAAGCACAATAAAGAGGTGGGTGAAAAATGACAAGTTACTTGCACACTCCAAAAGGAGCCCACACCTCAAGGGACAACAATTTAATAAAATGTACAGAGAGTGCAATCCAAAACAAGCAACATGAGGAATAAAATGCATTTAAAAGTCACAAATCACATCTCCATCCATAATTATGGTTGGTATATTAAATTTAGAGGTATGGGACAAGTTTTTCTTGTCCCACAAGCCTCCAAAAATAGCTCCCAAGGACAATTTCGAATTTTTCATGGAGGTGGAGTGTTTCATACTCCAAAATAGACTTAAACATACTCTTACACAAACCAAAAACTTCCATTATTATTTTCCCATATCCCCATTTGATTTATTTAAATTTTAATCATATGATTTCCACATTAATCTACCACAACTTTAATTAATTAAAGGAAGGAATACATTACTAATAAAATACATACAACAATAAATAAACATTTTACCACATTAATAAAATACACAAACCCATGGTCACATGTAAGGATGATCCCCCCATGGGAATCTCTAACAAAATACAACACACACACACACAAAACAAGTTACCATGGTGACCTTGTTGAATTCACCTAGAATTCCACTTTGGTTAGTCTCCAATCCCTTGATGTTTTGTTGTGATATATTAAACCTGCTAAACATACAAATACCTCCTTCGGCCTCGTGGCCATATCAGAATGTCTAAAATGAATATATAATAAAATTACAAAATCATCTATACATATGAATCACAACAATCACCAAGGCAATCAATGAAATCATTTACAATTTATATCAACAACTATATCATCATCAAATAATTTTCCTTTTCTAGGTTTACTCATAATCTCAAAAATCACATGTCCAAATAACTTCCATTAAACATCCATGTCAATAGTATATCATCATCCACATATGAGTGTCTCTAATAATCACCATGCATTATATATAATCAGATTCAACAATAATCCAGGATCTGACATCTAACACCATAATAAATCAAAACTATTAAAATGTCCATCATATAGTCTACAGTATCATGATCAGTAATAAAAGGTGCCAAAGGGAAGTGGGCACTACATCTCCTCCCCTTAGACTCGACTTCCTCTTGAAAGTCACAAGGAAGAGAGATATAAATAATGTAAAAAAAAAGGATCACTCCCATTATGGGATTGTTTTCTTTAACAAGTGTGGGTCTACAGAACTCTAGTTTGGTCCAATATAATTCAGCAAAGAAGGGAGATTGTAAGGGATGAGTTCTAAACTTTCAGCATGCAAGGTTATGAACATAAGAATATAAGGAGTAACTTTACGCTATCAAACAAGATACAACACATAATAATATAACAAGAAGAGTTCCCAAAAGATCATCAAGAGTAACCACCAAGGAAGGGAATTATGAAAAATTTCCATAAACTTGAGATGACCACATAGTTTCCCACCGATACACATACTACATTAGTAAAAGTTAAGGTTTCTACACATTTAAGCCATGATTTCATGGTTCATTGTCTATACAAGGCTAGAATAATCAACTATGACAAATTTTTCATGAGAAACAAGTCTACACAAGGTCCCACAAATCGAGATGACATAAGATGAGGTTAATAAAAAAGGACACCTAAATCAGCAAAACATTTACAATCAAGGAACTATTCAAGGAAAGCATTTCTTTAACTTGAGAGGGCACATTTAACTTTTTATGTGTAATGCAAGTGAAGTCAAGACCACAAGGTTTTCCTATAGTCTGATTTTTACACTTTGTTTTAAGAATCAAACACACCACACCAACCAAATATAAAGAAGTCAACCATATAGACTAAAGAAAATACATACATACATACATACATACATACATACATACATACATCCATACATACATACGTATATATATATATATATCATATATCCCCTAACAGCTAACATATTTATATAAAGAACAAGGGGGATTATTTATCTTATTTCCTACTCAAGCTCGGAATAATAATAAAGAGAGCACAAGAAACACCAAGGACCACTCAAGGTTGCTAGGGAGAAGAGAAAGTAACAAGGGGTCCAATCAAATCTAAATGTGAACAGCATCATCTTAAACTTTCCATTCTAATGGGAAGAAGGGCTTCAACAACAAGGTGACCCAAGAAAATATGAATAAAATAAGACTTCCCAAAGTTATTTTATATCATTAACATATGTTGCCTTAAAATTTCAATACTTAGGTCTCCAAGGTCAAGACAACACACACAGAGGTTGCTTCTCAAAAATAGATAAGTCTCAGTCCAAAAGGACCAGAACTCACATCCTTTGAATCAAGCTACAGGATGATAAGGGTGTGATGACCCAAAAATCCCACAAGAAGGCACATACATCCATGGACAAGAAGTAATAAGCAACTATAACACATTACTATCCACCACAGTGTTTCATAGTTTCAAGTAGGTGATAGAACTACAAGTTCAACTATATATTGCACTCAATACATATAAATTTTACCCATTTTATAAATCAACTTATTAATTCAAAATTTATAGCTTTACTTGATAAGGACATTCCTTTCATGCTTCCTTGTTACAAATTTCTTTCTATCATGACATCATCAATTTACGTTATAAAGAGCACCACTAAGGTGGGCATTATTGTTTACACCATAAATAAATAAGTTTTTAGTGATATATCATGTTCTTATTTTACTAACAAGTTGTAAGGGGATAGACAATATGTCCTATAAATTATAATCTACATGGTAATAAATATTAGTATGTTAATCTAATAAGGAATATAATATTAATCACTTATCTTTTCTATGCTTGCCAGTTTTCTCTTGTCTATGGGACTTCCAAAATACAAAATCTCATTAAATATAGTTACTATGTTGTTCCTTATAGCATGAATCACCCCATCCTCACTTTATTTCCTCTCATGTTCACATATGGTTCAAAAACATTACATAAAGTTCACTTGTATGCGACTCAGATTCTAGTTTTACACATCACATTTTCATTCACTAAAGGACCTTTGTCACACCTCCATAATATCTTTAGCTTCCATTTCTCTATAAGTATTTCAGGAAATAATGAACCATCATGAATTACCCACCAAGATTTCAAGACGTAATTTCCTATGGGTGAATTGTGTTCAGGGTTTTATTTTCCCATGTCTGAAGTGGGTCTCCACATGACTGATTGCATCGATAAATTTTCAAGGACCCCTCCTTTTGGATCTTAAAATCTATACAAAGGTTTACGAATCTAGTAAAGAGTTTATCAACTATAGTTTGGTTGTAGGATGGTAGCATCTCCTTCACTTATAATGGTAGAGTAAACACCAAAAATTGAAGAGTGGTTAACCAATCAATACTCATGTCGGATCTATAAGTTACCACTAGCCAAGAGACCAAATGACTCTGCAAATTTACTCCAATGATTTCAAAGTCCATGATTAAAAAGAATCATGACATGCAATGTAGGCAAACCTAAGATACATTAACCAATCATGGAATTCCCAGCCAAGATTTACTAGTCATTAGTAGGAAATTCACAAAGATACATGAAGATAGGAATACATGTTACCACTTAAAAAATATCTAATATAAAATATATCCAAACTAACATTTATAAGAGAAATATCTTTTAATATCAACAAGGTATTCAAATGAAGGGTTATCAACATTAATCTAGAGCTCTAATAGGTCATAGAATGTTATTCATATTAAAGGAAATTTACAAATAATGGTAAAATGCTATTTATAAGTAAAATGTGGATTTGAATAGAAATATTTATGCCTAAATAAACATGACTTCCTGATGAGGCTAAGAATAGTGTCCATGAATCCATTGGGACCAAGGATTTACAAAAATTCCATGAGTCAAATGAGTTCTATAATGCAATCAGGAACCCAAGATACAGCTTAATCATGCCATAGTTGCAACAAATTTCACCTTGAATCTAGAAAAATAACATAATTATTCTACAGTATACCATCCATTAGTCTATTAGAGGCAGGATCCAATCCTAACAAGATCTAAAATCATAATTATATCGAGAAAATTTCAAAAGATGATAAAGGAATGAAGCTATTGTGAGGATTGAAATAGACTCACCACTCACACACTATTTACACTGCCCTCAAGACCAGTACGTACATTAACAATAATGATATACATAATCAAAGCATTCTAAGTCAATTTCAAAACAAGGGTTTCTCTAACATCTTAGACACACTCAATCTTCTCTTTTAATCCATGAAATCCTAGGCACTGACTTTAGTTGCTCATACAAGGACCTAGGAAGACACCTAGGGTGTCTCACTATAGGATAACCATGTTTTCATTCATGAAGCATAAAACCAACTCATCCTCATGGATAAGTTTTATCTAACCATTATATATGTTCAGCTCTGTAAAAGTTAACAACAACAAAAAATCATTATATTCTCTCAAGTCATCAACTCAAAGGATGAGGAGAAGTTAAATGCCATCTATGGAATGAAATAATAGTGGCTAAGTAGCCAGCGATTGAAAGGAGATATATGAGAAATTCTTTCAAGATCACTTATAACCAAATAAAATATCCTTGAGAGAAACTTCAAGATCCAATGTTAAAGTGAGAAAGAATGCTAGTCACTTGATAATTTTAGATAAGATTACGAAAAATATTAATACATGAGGGAAGTTAACACCGTATTCACTGCATAGCCTTTCATGGCCACCAATCAGGTGGATAGATCTAACTCAGAGGTTGTCATTTGTCAACTAGACACACATTTCACAACATTAGATCATTGTGACAAGTTCATCCTTCTAGATTTAAAGAAATGTTAAGCTTCTTAATTACGTTTTGGTGGGCCAAATATTATATCAAGGAAGAACTGATTTAACCAGTACCCTGAAATAATATGAAACCACTCAAAAGGTAATTTAGATCAAAATCTGATCAAGAGAACTAACTCAAAATAGCCCCAATCTTCTTGACACAGAAAATATTCCAAATACTATCCAGCCACATTTATAAAAAAATAGAATCAACATGCATCATCTCCTATTAATACTCTATGATTGTAAGGAAGTGTTTCCTTTCTTGGAGCTCTATGTTAAAATTTATAAGAACAAACTAATCCCTTGGTTGTTTCAAATGGAGTTCATAGTTTGACGTCCTAAAGCTCATTTTCCCTTTTTTTATTTGGAAATCAAATACAACCCCATGGAAAAAAGTTTTATCCAACCATATTATGATATATATACTCCTTTAACTGTACCCTCAATTCATAGCTTTATCTGATCTCCACCATGTGGCCACCATCGGAGCCATTGCTTCTTGTGATTCCTCGAAACGTCAACTTTAGCCTATAGATTCTTTGTATTCTTAGGCAATCGATGAGTGAAATGTAGCTACTGTTAGTGCCATTATTCTCCCTAGGATCATGGATCCTTGGCCTCCATTATTCTAGATTGTCTAATTATATACTCTAGATTCTCTAATGATATATACATGGCCACCATTAGTGAACTTATGTGTCATAGCCAAATGGTTAGGGCGAGGCCTTGGGTAAGGCCAAATAGTTGGTTGCGGCCTTGGGTCGGGCCGGAGGAATCAAAAACGGCTAAAGAGCAATGGAGCGTACAAATTCATGTCTTACGACCCCTTGTGACCCGCATCCCATTTCGCAACCTAACCTCATTACCTAAACCTTACACAATTATTTATTAATTACCTTGTAATTGATAAATCCCCATCACCTCACCTGCCACCTCATTTTGCCACCTCATCATGACCTAGCCCTAATCCTAAACTAACCTAATTAAAACCTAAAACTTGGTCTACACCTACACCCATGACTAAGGACCCCTTTCTCGCACCTAAAACCGACCTTCTAGTCACTTGACCAAGCCCGCAACTAATCTCTCGGGAGAAAAGCAGGGAAGGTGGGCTGTTTTACTAAAAATAGCCTACTTTTTCCTTACCGATGCCGGTTCCTACTCGACCGCCGTCGGTTACGTAACCGCCATCGGTTCCCTGTAAATGGCCTCCCCAAACCAAAAACAAAGGATCGGAATTTCATTTTTGGATCAGAGAAAAGGATTCTTTGAATCAAGAAAGAGCATCAGGAGCGATCGAGAAAACCCTGATCTTTACTTGACTGAGCAGAGACAAGTGAAGAGACAAGGAGAGTTAGCAGCAAGGGAGAGCAAGCCCAGGACTGCAACTGGATACCAGAGCCCTGTGATACTCAGCTGATTTGATCTGCTGTGTGCCAGACCATCCTACCTCAGTTCTGCCTTTGCCATCAGAGCTCTTGGACTTGCATCTCCGCGAATAATCAGTAAGCTACTTCTTGCATGTACTCTTTAATAACATTTCTTCGACTTTTTGAATCATAAGTCCTCACAAATCCATTCTTGGATCCACTACCCAACGTGTCATTGCATCTAACTGTCATTCATCTAGATCTCATCACCCTATTTCCTAATATTACCTATATACAGCCCTACAAATAACACAACTACCAAATAACACCACCACCCCACAAAACAACTAACCTTCAGATCCTAGACTCTACCGATATCGGTCATCAGTAACCGCCATCGGTTATCAGTAACCGCCATCGGTTATACTGACTATAACCAATAACCAGCCTTTCCCCTACCCAGTTCAACAAAGCAATTTAATTGATATCTTATAGTCTTTTGTGTTAATTCATATTAGCAGGGGAACTGACCACCTTCGAAAGGAAGTTTTATATTTCCTGGGCCCAAGGCAGTTTCCTCATTTATTGTCTAATTAAAATCTTGTGGTCTTGTGTTCTTATTTGCAGGTAGTCCTTCCAAGACAAAAAGGAGTTCTTCGCAGTCAGCCTGATCTTTCTCTACGGTACGCGCACATCATCTCGACATTCTACAGGTATTCCTCCTAGCCCCAACCCTTATCTGTTTCTAAAAGGAACGAAACATTCCGAGTGAAACATTTTGGCACGCCCGGTGGGACCCATCTTGGGTTTCTGTTTCTCTTGCTTATTTTCATTTTAGGAAGCATACTTGCTGTTGCTGCTTTTGTTATATATTTCGTAAAGAATTTGTCTTGCTTTCCTAGTTTCGCATTAGTGAAAGTCATCTCTCTTGCTTCATCGAACATAATTTTCGATTTGGGTTTAAAACACGTGCATTGCATTCCTGCTTGTTGTTTTTCAATTCTAGTGAACGTAGATTAAGTAACAGGTCGTACACGTGGGGGTGATATCCACGGTATTGACAGGAAATTAATCTTACATTCACTGCACAACACATACCGAATCACTTCACAATTAACACAACAGCTCAAACATCCCCCCTTTTTCCGCGGTATTCCTCCGCCCGATTGAGGTAACCTTATAAGCCAAAACAACTTGACATTTCCCCTAAGTCTCTTGTTTAGGATTCTGACATCATTCTACGTCTAAAGGCATAAGCCCACGATAATTAAAATTAACCCTAGGGTTAATCTCTGGATTTGCGTGTGCATCTTGCTTGTTTTTAGTTCTGTTTTCTTTCTCATACTCTATCTTCTGTGATCAATAATTGGACAAGTATACTAAACGTTGTTAAAAATCAAATTAGCAGCCTTTTTATATCTTGTTAGCCCAGACTTCTTACACCGACATCGGTTACCTGACCGACGTCGGCTATAGTATAACCGACATCGGTTACTAGACCGATATCGGTTACTGTCTTTTCCAATTCCTGACAAACCAGCAACCTACCAATTTTACCAGTCTGAGTTTGTTTCTATTCCTGACAGATTGAAACCCTACTGTGAACTCCTGTCCATGGTTGTTATCACTCGAAAGCAAGCCGCCGCCATGGTTTCACATGCTTGCTCTGTTTCTTTGCCTGAATCACCCCCTTCACATTCTGTGGGGAATCCTACGGATACCAGCGAGGTTCCTAAAATTCCTGTGGGAGATAAGGACTTCGCCAAGTTTCTGGATGCTAATTCTAGCGCTGTACAATACTATTTGTCTCATACCCCTGACCGTACGCCTGATGGTCAGCTCCTTGTTGGTATGCCTATTAGTATAGCTGCTCATTTAGCTCCCACTCCGCCTGATAATACCGCCTTGCTTCCTGCATCTCTAGCCCCGTCTCCCAATCCGACGGCTTCAGAGGTTCATACGACTCAGATTGGCTTTCCGTTGGTTAACCTCGGACCCCACATATCATTACTGCCGACTGCCCCTACCTCATCTCTCTTGCAGACTGCTCCGTTCATGACTTGCTCTCTGCCACCTATCCACACGAGCTTTCCTTCTCAAGCTCCGCCTACCTTTTCATTCCCATACACGTATCCAGTGACCTCAACATCCTATATGGGACATCCCTATTCGGTTGCCTCAACATATTCATCCTCCACACCTTATCAACAATTAACCCCACCAGGGTCTAGCGGTGGTCCTTGGCCCAATTTGCCTCCGTTTACCACAACCACACCATCATCTCATCCAACTACTGATCTAATTAAACAAATGATGGACAAAATGCAAAACCTGGAGGCTTCTGTTTCAGGAAGTCGTAGCGCCTTGACATACGAGCAAGTTTGTCGGGAGCCCATTCACCCTTCTGTCCCCCTTCATTCATATCCTCCTCAATGGGAGTTGCCGAAATTTACTCGTTTTAATAGTAAAGAGGATCCTCAACAACACTTGCGATCATTTAGACATGCTTGTTATTTGATTGCCCATGATGATGCCTTGTTACTCCGCACCTTTCCCATGTCCTTATCAGGACCTGCCTTGGAGTGGTACAGTGCTTTAACCCAGCACTCAATCTTCTCTTTTAACCAACTAGCCCAATCTTTCTTGGATCACTTCTCCATTAACATTGCTAAGAAAGTATCCATCACCGACCTTTATGCCATTCGACAATTCGAAGACGAATCTATCGCAGATTTCGTCGGACGATGGCGCGGCCTTATCAACCAACTTACATATGCCTTGCCTCAGACTGAACTTATCGAACTTTTCACGCGGGCATGTGCTAAGCACATTTCTCCTACTCTCCAAATTCAAACTTTCCGTACATTCGATGAAGCCTTTACTATGGCTCGAAAACTAGAGATTCGAGCCTTAGAGGAAGAGAAATTGCGGTTGCGTAACAAAAACCCCAATTTCCGAACTCCTGATTCTACCAATAAACCAAATACCACCACTCCTCACGCGTCCACTTCTTCTAAATCAAAAGGAGCTGTCCACGCGGTGATGGTCAAATCTCAAGCGCCGTCCAATACTCCACCAAAAACCACCTATAAGTACAAAGCCGAGCCCATCAACTACACTCCCTTGGGAGAAACATATGGTGTGATATTGGAAAAATTGCTCAAAGCAGGAGCCATTACATTACCTCCTGTTAAACCTCATTCCGGGTTTGATTCCACTCGCGCCATACCTTCCTGGTACAAAGAAAATGACTTCTGTAACTTCCACCGCGTGAAGGGACACAGTCATGAGAACTGCAAGATGTTGAAAAACATAGTGCAGGAAATGGTTGACGCAGGGGATATAACCCTCGATAATCCTAATGCCCCTGCCAACCGAAATTTGAAAATCTTTAACAAACCATTCCCGAATCACTCTTCCAACAGCAACGTAAACCAGGATATCTTAGCCGAGGAGAGTGTTCATGAGATCCATGCAGTCTTTGATACCCAGCCCAAAGCCTCTATCGAGAAAATTTTGAATCAAGCCTCTTCACTAACACAGGAGCCCGAACCTCCTTTACCACCATCGAACCAAAGCGAAATCATTCCTTTACCCATAAAGGAGTTAACTGCCCAGACTTCTCTTCCCATCGATGAGTCTTCTTATACCACATCCCTACAAGATTGCGAACGGATGTTATCTAACCTATCTATTTCCCAGATTTCCCCTTCTACCCCTCTTGCTGCACAAGAGGAAGGTACGCCACTCCTTTTGACATCCTTAGACGAGAAATCTCTTGCACCGACATCACCAAATTCTTTAACCATGACGGATCCTCTCGAACATGCCCTCCTGCCTATTAGTTCTTCATCGCCTAAATCTTTTCAACGACCGGTTGACCTCTTGACATCTATTGATACAGTGCCTCGTTTACCCCCTGTATCACACCCACAGTGGACCGGAATCACAACCCACCTTTCTTCCGTACAAAATTTACAATTCAAACCTGAAGACTGTCATTCTCCAGAAGATAGACGAATCCTATGGGAACGTTTGAGTACTCCCTATTCTACTCAAATGCAGATGACCGATCCTGATACCTCTACCATATACCCGAAGTGTTTACAGAAACTCAAAATGCCTATGTCCTCACTCTCACCCCCCGTATCTATACTCAATATCCCATCCACCTCTATCAACCTAACCAAATCTTCCCCTACACTTGGGACCTCGCCAATACCCAGTCTAACACACCCGCCTAAGCGACTAGATTTGTCCAAGAATAAAGCCGCCCCGCCACTTAGGAGATACACTCAACCCGTGCCTCTATCACAATCAAAACCATCATCGTCATACCTACCTTCCATATTGGGACCTCATCCTTCCACCTTGCACCAATATATCATACCTCCTGCGTTTTCTTCAAAACGACCTACGCCTTCTGCACCCATACAGGGATCAAAGGGTATATCAACATTATCACTCCACGTATCCTGTCCACCTATCAACCCTAAACAAATTCCATCATCAAAAGATTTGTTTTCGGTCACTCCTATTTCCCCGTGGTTGTTTTCTGATACCACACCATCTGTGGCCTCATCATCCAATATAGCTTCTGCGCCAAAGAAACCACGTTTAGTGAAAAACACGTGTCAACACCCCTCGGCTAAACCACCACCCATACGAACCAACCACGCCCAAACATTACCAAAACCCGCGCAATCAATACCCTCATCCTCTTCTGATTTTGACCCACTTAAAGGATCTTACGCCAAAATCCTTGCTATGTTAGTAGAGAATGCGACCATTTCCCTACCCCCACTTAGACCTTATGACCCGTCTAAACCTCGACCTATAGGTTATGATGAGTCTAAGATCTGCGCTTATCACCGCACACCAGGACATGATGTGGAGGGATGCAAAGCTTTAAAAACCATCCTTCGTCAGTCACCTCTCCCAGATAGAAAGGTTAAGAAAGACAACTTACGAAGGGAGAGACCTTTAGTTTCCATTCCCTCTCCTATACCATCTGTCCCCGCCTCACCAAGATCTGTCATTATTACAACCCCACCTCTTGAAGACCATGATTTATCCCAATCATCTTCTTCATCTCAGGTCTACGAGATTAATATGATTAGTGTTGCTACTCGAGCGCAGAAAAACAATGAGAAAGCGAAAGAAAGCACACCTGCGTCCTCTCCTTCTCCGTCCAACATCCCGATTGCACCACCACCCAAAGTGGTTATTCGTGGACCTGCTTACCCCGTCTCTAATGGAGCTGCCCATCGAGCCATGATTAAACAGCTTCACCAATCACCCGTAAAAATGACACTATATGATCTCATTCAGACTTCTGAATCTCATCGACAAGCTCTCGTTGAAATTCTTCAGGGGATCGAGGTCTTACCTAATGAAACCCTGCCCGTTGCCTCCATTCTAACACCCAATCACGTTGCCTCTCTCACCAAACAACCCACCACCCCAACCACTTCTGTCTCTGTACCACAAGCTGCTGCAGTCAGTTTCTCTGAAGATGAAATTGTCGATTTTGGTACAGAAGATCCTGACCCTGCCCTGTTCATCTCAGCTTACGTCCGGGACATTCGTGTACGTCGTGTTATGATTGACGGGGGTGCTAGCCTAAACATCATCTCTTCAAAAGCTTTTCAACAAATGAATATCCCTTCTAGCTACATGTGTGCCAACCCCATCATGTTGCGGTCATTCAATGACGCTATTACCTCTACCTTAGGCACCGTGATCCTCAACATTCGGGTAGGACCACGTACTTTACCCGAACTCTTCTATGTCCTTGAGGGAGAGTTCCAATATAATATATTGCTGGGTCGTCCTTGGATCCGGGCCATGGGATGCGTTCCCTCAACATTACATAGATGCATAAAATTTGAGTACGAGGGGAAGTCCTACACCGTAAAAGCTGATCCTCCCCCCTTTAAAACCTGCAATATGTTATACCGCCCTAACGATGTGCTTATACCAATCAAGACACCCATACATTCAACCCAACCATCCTCTTCAAATGTACCTCAACCATCCACCTCAACCGCGCCTACGCCTTCAACTGATGAAACCACCGTCGCAAAAACCACTTCCCTTCCCGCAGCTAACATCCCAACCTCCGACCCCTTAGTAGATGTTTTTCAACGCCTTACGCTGGGGGAGTACCGCCTATATAACGTTAGTTCTTTCCCTACCCCGCAGGAGTACGGACAATTACATGCACATCCCACCTACGACCGTCGCGTGGGGGAGGTAATCTCTTACGGACCACCCCATTGCCGCACCAACCTAACGTATGGGGGTGTTGACGCATCCTCCATTACCCCTGAACCTCCTCTTGGTGTGGTTCCCTTCCAATCCGATTTTCAATACTTGACAAATCGTCGTTTCGCCCTCACCTTCTTGACTCGCTGTGCTTGGAAAGGCTTTGGTTTTGGTCTTTACGAACAAGGCCGACATACACTCATTCCCGTGACTACCCGCAAACACAATGATCGCAGTGGTCTCGGTTTTCCTGAAACACCTACACAGGAGACACCTCGTGTCAGCTGTATTCTGGAAGAAGACGACGTCACCCCTACCAAACCATCATCACCCACTTTGCCATCATCACCCACAGAATCTATAGACCCTGAATCTATCCCTCCTAACTTTTTTTTTTCATAAATGCTATCTTCATAGGTCCTCTCACTTATCAACGCGATAATGAGGACCCATCTTCTCTTCCCCTTCTGTATCCAGACATGATCGAAGAGGATTCGCCTTTGATTAATGTTGTTGAGTGTCAGGATGACGACTCCATCCTCACTTACCTTGGCGCGGATGATTCTTATATTCAACGAGCCTTACCATCTGAAACCCAAACCATGCTGAACGAATCTACTATAGAAATCAACATCCACACGGAGGAGGATCCTCACATTGTGAAGATCAGACAATCCCTTAACACATCAGAACAAGTCGCCTTTACTACTTTCCTCCGTGCTCGCAACCAAGCTTTCGCGTGGTCTTACGCTGACATGCCAGGAATTGATCCTACCATTGCCGTCCATAACATCACTCTAAACCCCGATTCCAAACCAGTCAAACAAAAACTGAGAAAAATGCATCCACGCATTGCCCTCTTGGTCAAAGAAGAGCTTCAACGACTTCTTTCTGTTTCCTTCATCTTGCCTATTGACTATCCTCAATGGATTTCTAACATCGTACCTGTCACTAAAGCGACGGGGGGACTTCGGATATGCACGGATTTCTGGGATCTTAACCTCGCTTGCCCTAAGGATGACTTCCCCCTCCCAAGTATTGATCAACTTGTTGATCTCACTGCGGGTCATGAAATGCTTTCTCTCATGGATGGCTTTTCAGGATACAACCAAATTTTGGTTGCCCCTGCCGATCAACACAAAACTGCCTTCATAACTCCTTGGGGAACCTTCTGTTACCGTGTAATGCCATTTGGCCTTAAGAATGCTGGTGCGACCTATCAGCGGGCTATGACCTACATTTTTCATGACATTATGCACACTATCCTTGAAGATTACGTCGACGATCTTCTTGGCAAGTCTAAACATCGCAGTGAACATCTCGATGTTTTAACCATTATTTTTGATCGCCTGTTACAATATTCTGTCCGTCTTCAACCAAAGAAATGTGTCTTTGGTGTCCTTTCGGGAAAGCTTCTTGGTTTTATCGTCTCTTTGCGTGGCATTGAGGTCGATCCATCTAAAGTCAAAGCTATCATAGAAATGCCCCCACCTACTAATCTCAAACAATTGCGTAGCTTACAAGGTAAGTTACAATCTATCCGACGTTTCATCTCCCAACTCTCGGATCGATGTCAACCTTTCCATCACCTCCTTAAAAAGGACATTGAATTTCAATGGAGTGAAGAGTGCCACCAAGCCTTTGAAGCTCTCAAAACTTATCTCTTGCAGCCACCCGTGCTTATCCCACCTCAAGACGACCGCCCTTTCTACCTTTACCTTTCCGCCACTGACCACGCTGTAGGGGCCATGCTTGCACATCGTGACTCTGAAAATCGAGAACAAGCCGTTTATTATATAAGTCGTACTTTGGTGGATTATGAGACTAGGTATACACATGTAGAAAAGTTGTGCCTAGCCCTATCATTCGTGGCTACCAAGCTCCGACACTACCTTCTGAATCACAAAACTTTCGTCATCACCAACACAGACCCCATCCATTACATGTATGCCAAACCTCATCTAAACCAACGCATCGCCCGATGGCTCATGCTCCTCGCCGACCTCGACCTTGAGTTCGTCCACCAGAAATCAATCAAAGGACAAACCATCGCAGACCAACTTGCGGAAGCCCCTTTACCTGGGGAACAATTTACCAATTTTACATTCCCCGACGAACTCATCGCCACTCTTTCACTCAAGGAGGAGTCGTATCCAATGACTCTCTTCTTCGATGGATCCAAATGCCAACGCGGTGGAGGAGCCGGCGTTGTTCTTATTCCTCTCGACGCCGAGCCTATGCCTCTTTCATTCCGACTCGATTTCCCTTGCACTAATAATACAGCGGAATACGAGGCCCTTGTTCTGGGTCTCCAGGTTGCGCTGCACTTAGGTATCAAATCTATCAATATTTTTGGCGACTCTCAATTGGTAGTCAATCAAGTTATGGGCATCTACCAATGCAAAAATGAGGAACTTCAAAAATACAAATACTACGTGGACTCACTTCTAGCCTTATTTACTCACTATTCTATCCAAACCATTCCCCGCTCCACTAACAAATTTGCGGATACTATGGCTTGCTTAGCCTCGCAAATTCCAGCTTCATCAACTGACTCTGAATTATTCGTCGTGGTCCAACAACTCTTTGCCCCATCTTATTCAGCCCCGGTTGTTTGTACGATAAATACTGTGTCTACTAATTCGCAGGATACCTGGTACCACCAATTTCACGACTATCTTACAATCTCTATTCTCCCACCTGACCTTACTAGTAACGGAAAACGTGCTTTTCTTAAAAGTGTTTCACGTTATGTTGTCATGGGGGGACTCCTCTATAAACGTGGCTTTGATGGTATCCTCCTTCGCTGTCTAACCGGCGCGGAGGTCACCTATACCATCCAACAAGTCCATGATGGGATTTGTGGTGGACATTTTAGTGGCCTTGCCGTGGCTAAACGAATCCTTCGCCTTGGTTATTATTGGCCTACTCTCAATAACGACTGCTACGAATATGTTAAGCGTTGTGTTATGTGTCAGCAACATGCCAACCTTCAACATACTCCTAGCCACCCGCTCCAGGTCGCTCGAGATCTTTGGCCCTTCTCACAATGGGGTTTAGACCTTATTGGTGAGATTCACCCGTCCTCTTCACAACGTCACCGATGGATAATCACAGCCACCGAATATTACACAAAATGGGTGGAGGCTATTCCACTCATTTCAACTAAAAAGGAAAAAATTGTCGAATTCATTAACCATCACATTATCTGTCGTTTTGGTATTCCTCATCGCCTAATAACAGATAATGGTAAATCTTTTAAAAACAAGTTGTTACAAGACCTTTGTGACAACTTTGGTATCAAACTTAGTTTCTCATCGCCTTACTATCCGCAGGCCAATGGTCAGGCTGAATCTTCTAATAAAACCCTAACCAAAATCCTCATGAAAGTTGTCAATGAATCCGGAAGAAATTGGCACGATCACATTCCCTTTGCCCTTTGGGCTTATCGTACTAGCATTCGTACCTCTACTAATGCCACACCTTTTTCTTTGGTATACGGTACCGAGGCTGTTTTGCCTCTCGAAATACAAATACCCTCCCTTAGAATATCTCTTCAGGATATTCTCACCAACGATGATTTCCGCCAAGAGCGGTTAGCCCAATTGGAGCTTCTTGACGAACGTCGTCTTACAGCTCTTGATCACCTTCAAATCTATCAAAAACGCATCAAACGTGCTTATGATAAGCGACTTCATGAGCGTACCTTTAAGGTTGGTGATCTTGTCCTCAAAGAGAATCAACATGTCACCAAACTAGAAAAGAGCAAACGTGGAAAATTTGCTCCCAATTGGATTGGGCCTTATATAATCACTCACACCTATGGATCAGGCACTTATCGTTTAGCTTCGCTTAATGGTAAACCTGAGCCTGAACCCCTTAATGCCTTGCATCTTCGACCATTCTACTGTTGAATTTAGTGTTATATCACTTCTTATCTACCTGCCGCTCGTCCCTTGAGCTCACATACCACCACATGCACTTCGTTTCCTACACCTCATAATAAAAATCAAGCTCACATAGTTTGATTCTCACCTCACCTAAACGATGCCTTCCCCTTTTTAGTCTAGTCCATGACTTCAAAGTATTAAAATAAGCCGTATTCTTATGGGATTTTCTTGAGTCAAACTTCCTACCAAACTAGATGCTTCACGCCAAAAGAACATCTAGCTATCTAAATTATATATAGACTGTTCCCTCGAAGGACAGCTATATGCCAAATTATTGCTGCTATTCTATATAGACTGCTCCCCCGAAGGACAGCTATGCACTAAAATCATATCTGCTACTATAAATAGACTGCTCCCTCGAAGGACAGCTATACACAGTCAGCCTTTATCAGAAGCTTCTCGCATTGATCAGCTTCGTGAAGACCTCAAGAATAGCACAATCAATATCCCTTGTAGACTTCCCGCATCGATCAGTCTATATTCAGTAAAATAAAAGCCTCATTCAAAAAGAACTTTTTGGGTCATGGACTTGTCTATTTAGGGTAGGTTCTCTTTCGTCAGAACACTCACTTTGTAATAAGTTCTCTGTACCTCAGCTATATCATCCACCTCACCTCACCATTTGTTTCAACTCAAGGGACGTAACGTACACCCGATATATTGTGATCATACAACTCTTTTCACCTATGGACTTCTCGTCTATGCACGGTACCTAGGGCTTCAAGCTCGTTCTACGTTGTGTGGTTTGTTTAGCTCTTTTCACCTACGGAGCACTCTTTCCGCTTTGCCTCGCATCTAGGATTGTGTGTTGATCTTAATCAGGACATGGTTCCCTTCTACTTGGGTAGGCTAACTTTCGCTTCCCTTATACCTTTTACAACATCACCAATTCATTACCGACACCAACAACCTTACCTTACCAATATTAATATCAATATTCTTACCAACCAACCAATTGCCTAAACCGTACCAAATTGCCTGAATTCGCCTCTCCCTGATCCTAAGGGAGAACTACATCGGTCTGAGGCCCCTCCTTGCTTTGTGCAAAGGGCTATGTAGGCAGCACTTCGGAGACATGGGGTCTCCCAAGGTTAGCTCGACCATCCCCTACCATAACCTATCATGTGTGGTAAATATAAATATTTTTGTGTATTTCTATTTAATCACATTCCTCTTTATCCTTTTTCAAAACACCGAAAGTCAAAACGAAAACATTCTTATTATTATAACTCAAATCAACATACATATCTCGTTTTATTTAGATGTTAAACAAATACATCTTCTCTATCATCGACACGCAGGTCGGTACTCTTATTTATTCTTATACCTTGCTAACATTTATTTAGACCCTCACGCCTCATCCCGAACTAGGTGATGATCGTGATCGTCGACCCCTCTCGCCAGGCCTCTCTGTCCTCAAAGGTACCACGGCTATTGGTACCGCCCACTGATCTGCCAATCTCTCCTGTAACATATGAATACGCCCTCTCGCATGGAGGACTCCAGCCTCTAGTCCTTCCGCCCGTGACTCCGCAACCACTAACAATCTTCTTGCCTCATTCACCTGCGTTTGGAGCTGCTGAACTAAACTCTGTAGACGATCTCTCTCTGCTGTAATCACCGCTATGTCAGGACGATCATGTACACCTCGCAGTTCTGCTACCCACCATAATCTATAGGCCTCTGTCGTTCCTGCATCCATTACCCTGCGATCAGCTGCTACCTCTTCAGGCCCTTCTGGAGGTGTTGGCTGGGGAGGTGAGAATACTGCCTCTGCATCGATCCTCATATAGGGTCTATAAGCCTGAGGTATATCCTGCACAAATCCAAATTGTCGCCGCACGCGATCTAGAGGAATCCTCTCATACTCACCCGGCCTGTGCCCTGCGATCCACCTCAATCGCTCTACACCCCTCAACTCCTCAGCTATGTTCTCTGTTACCATATAGTTTCCGTATGGCCTCCAACAGATATCTGCAATCGTCACCATCTCCCATACCTGCCTATAATACTCAATGTCACCCGTCACAGCCTGGGATCTTGCCTCTTGTTCTGTCTGGACCCATCGTCTGAATCCCAACCTCTGTACTCCAGTTTCTCCTGACTGGATGGATCGGCCTACTGGTCGCACACAAACAATGTGCTCATAGGCCCAACAGTGTAATAAGTATGAACAATCCAGTGTCGTCCTGTGATTTCACCTACAAGCCCATAAACCCCTGTATAACTCCGCCAAATATGCAGGTGCCCATGCAAAAGTCACGTTCCTTTCTATCATCTCCCAAATAACACACATCAATGCCTTTGGAAATCTTCCCCCATCCGCCCTCGGTAACGCGTAATACCCTACCGCTATCATTAATATCACTGCTAACCTTGTCTCCTCAGGGTGTGCTGCATACATTATCCCATATGTGAATGACAAACCTCGCTGTGTTAAATCTCGTGCGTATGGACCAAATACTGCTGTTATCGCTCCCCGTGCCGCGCTAGGTAATGCCTGATATACTGGTTTTCCTGTAATTGGGAGTCTCAAAATACGGAACACATCTTCCAATGTTACTGTCATTTCCCCTGTTGGCAGATAGAAGGTATTTTTCTCAGGATTCCATCTCTCAATCAACGCCTGTAACATAGCATGGTTACGTGCAATTCGTGAATAATAGTCGGATTCCACTTAACCCCAAACGATTTATCAATGTCCATTCAGCTGGTGTTACATCCGCTCGGATTCGTGACAACAGCGCTGGTACACTATCATTCATCCTTAGCCCTGCCTCTGCCTGCATACATCCAAATAACAAACAACCATTCAATTCCTCAAATCCCCCCGGGTTTTTTCTCAAATTCTGGAAATTCCTACAGCAACCGGTATCGTTTACAGCTAACTGGTACCGGTTGAGTAACCGATACCGGTTATCCCTAACCGATATCGGTCACTGTTACTTTCATACACCTTGCCTAAAACAACCACCTACGACAATAAATTGCTCGTTTATTCCTCTCTGTATACACAGACATACCCGAAACCCTTGATTACCTACCACGTAACACTCACCCCATTTATAACCCTTGTTATCATCTTTTCTTTCTCATATCTACCCACATACTCTCCCCCATCTTATTCACAAAACATGCAGTAGTCAAATCACAAACAAAACGTTACCTCTTGGGTTGCAGTAGCTTGAGGTGGCCCTTGTCTTCCCTCTTGTCCCTGCCTGCTGTATGTTTCTCCTCGTCCTGCCATTATTACCACCTTTTTCAAACCTGCCTTTCTGTCTTCTGAATCTCAGATCACAATCACTTTCCCTGTCTCTTCACTTCTAATCACTCAAATCTCTCATGCAATTACATGTCCCAGTCGTTAAAACAGCGTCGCATTCGCGTATTTAATATCTTGCATGGCTCTCAAAATTAGAACTTAAGTTGCCACCCTAGCTTTTTTATTTTTAGAAAAGCTCATACCTAAATAACCGGTATCGGTCATGTAACCGATATCGGTCTACTAACTACCGCCGTCGGTTATCTAACTGATATCGGTTACACACCTGGCCTTTTGAAACATGGTCTTTTCTTCATTTTTTTACCTAATTTTTGTCGCGCCCACCTCTTTTCCTGCATCACAACACCATTATCCATATTTGTCCATCCACCACACATATCATTACAATTTCATTAACATCATCTATTTTACAAAAACAAACCAGCCATCAGCTAAGGCTACCAAACCAAAACAAAACAAAACAAAAAACTATCTATCTATACCTCATTTGAATCCAACTCATCAGATACATATATAACAATGTCACAAAACCAGCCCAAAACATGCAACATTTCATCATATAACACATCATCCATATATCAACATGTCAATTAAACTCATCATATATTCTATACCACAAACCATTGACAAAATACTTAAAAACATTTTCAACACTGCATATGGATCAAAACATCATCTATATATATATATATATATATATATATATATATATATACAAGTTTTCAAATATACACTGTGCCCTACATCGGGGCCTCTGTGATCTCATAATCCAACAAAGCCGGCACGCAGGCCACAATAACTATCAATAATCTCGACTCGGCTCGCAGGCCGGTCCCTCATATCAAAAATATACTCGGCTCGCAGGCGGTACCAACTGTACAACCCGTACTCGGCTCGCAGGCCGGTATACAATAAATGAATGAATGAATAAATGAGTAATATGTAGGCACGCAGGCCTCTATAAACATAACCGGTTCGCAGACCGGTGCCCATATCCAATATACAAATACAAAAACCATGCCGGGCTCCCTCAGCTCTCCCCACCGCCCTCAACGCCTCTCCCCGCTGGTCCCTGTGGTGCCTCTCGCCTCCTGCCTGTCACAGACACGCCGGCTGTGGCTGCACCTCCCTGAGATCTCTGGCTGTGAGAGGTCTCTGCTCTATGAGCTGCATAAGGCTGATACTCAACTCCGGTACCATCAAGAATATCCTGATAGTATCGGGCCTCCGCTCTAACCTCCATATAGCACTCTCGAGCCACTGAAGGAGCTGGGGCTGGTCCCCTGGCACCTAATACTAGTACCCCCTGTGCCTGTGCTGGTGGTGCCTGTGGCTGTGCCGCTGCTGGTGGTGGTATCTGTACCTGTGCCTGGGGCTTTGGTGCGCCGCTGCTGGTGGTGTGTCGGTACCTGTGCTGCTACTGGTACTGCTGCCTGTACCTGTACCTGCACCTGTGGCTGTGCTGCTGGTGGTGGTGCTGCCTGTGCCTGTCCCTGAGCCTGGGCTAGCTGCCCCTGTAAGACCCCTATCTGTGCCTGCGCAGCAGCAAGCTGCCCCTGTAAGAGCTGCACCTGACCCCTGAGCTGATCTCTCTCTGCCGTCACAGCTGCCAAGTCTGGCTGTGCGGGCTGTGCTACTCTCGCCGCTCTCTGACCAGCCCACCACACCATGTATGCTCCTGTACAACCAGCATCATCTACTGTGTCATCTGCTGGCCTCTCAGCAACCCAATCTGGATCCAAGGGCTGTGGTGCAGGCAGTGGGGCCTCTACATCATCCCTCCTGTACTGAGGGAAGGGAGGTGGCTCGTCCTGTCGCAGCCCCATCTGCCTGCGTACCCTCTCTAGGGGTATCCTCTCGTACTCTCCTGGCCTCCGTCCTGCTATCCAGAATGTGTACTGGATCAGACGTAACTGTAAGCGGGCTCCTCCGTGAGGGTGATGACCTCTGTAAGGTCTCCATACAATATCTACCGCTGTCAGGCCCTCTAATAAATGCCTTTAGTAGGCAACGTCTCTCCCCGCAAGCACTGCTCGTGGCTGCCCCACGACTCCCAACCACCTCTGAAAGCTGTATCTGTATATAACCTGTGGCCCTGGCTGTTGGGGTAGCCCTACTGGTCTGATGCATATGATGTGCTCATATGCCCAACAGTGAAGTAAAAAAGTCGAACAAATACCAAATCGCCACATCCGGTGATAACCCCAGAGCTCTCTATATAGCTGCACCAGATACACTGGTGCCCACGCATAGCAAGTATGCTCCTCTACCATCTCAAGCAGCACCCCCATCAATGCCCGTGGAAAATGGCCTCCCTCTGAGTCCGAGAGGGCGAAGCAGGTGATCCCAATCATCATCAGCAACGGCCAGTCGTGTCTCGTGTCAGTGCGCACGGTACATGTCACCATACTCGATACTCGCGCTGTGATAGGTAAGTAGCGCGGCTCCATCTCCAAAAACCTGCAGGATGCTGCCCATCGCCGTCTCTGAATCTACCTGGAACACTGCCTCTCCCTCGATTGGCAGTCGAAGGATGTGATACACATCCTCCAATGTGATGGTCATCTCTCCGGTCGGGAGATGGAACACATTGGTCGCCGGATCCCATCTCTCGATGAGGGCAACCATCAGGCTGTGATCTCTATCAATAGCTCTGTATCACTGGACTCCGCCAAGTCCCACCTCGCGCATGATCGCCCAATGAGCCACAGATACGTGTGGCCGCATCCGCACCAATAGCGGGGGCATCCCATCCCGCATCGTCAACTGCTGACGTGCCTGCAAAACCAACCCACATCCTTAGACCTACTCTTTATCACAGCATCTACTTTACCCTCTAAACCCCCTTTTATCCCCCCAACCACACCCCAACTCTATACCACCCCCCTCTAGCAACCTACCTTCAACCACCCCACCCAAAACCCACCCAGTCCAAAACCAAACCCACCCCACCCAAAACAAACCAACCCAAAACCCAAAACCCAACCAGCCCAAAACCAAACCCACCCCACCCAAAACAAACCCCACCCACACCCCAAAACACACCAACACAAAACCCACCCAACCCAAAACCAAACCCACCCCACCCAAAACCCACCCCACCCAAAACAAAACAAACCCACACAAACTCCCCAATAAACCCCGGACCGGTACCGGTCCCAAACAACCGACCACGGCCCTCTTCCCACCGATGCCGGTCAACCACCGACCGACACCGGTCACCCACACAGAACCCAGCCCCTAAACTTTTTCGACCGATGCCGGTCGCTTAGTGACCGACATCGGTCACTGTCATTTCCCGGAGCCAAACCCCCGCGCGGCCCCCCCACCCACATTTTTGCATTTTTCTATTTATCTACCCACCCAAACACCCTAAAAACCTACCCACCCAGCTGCCTTGCCCTATTTTACCCATCTATCCTCTTCGTTTTTAAAATTACGTCCATTTACTCATTATTTCCTAAAACATGTAAATTCCTACCCAAACCCCCAATTTAGCTTAATACCATTCAAATGCACACAATAAAGAGTTCCGAACATACCCGAACGGCGACACGTCGTCGTGGTGGGATGGGTGGTGGTGGTCCAGCTGGACCAGCCCCTCCTGCTCCTCCTGCCTGTGCCATAGCTCCAATTCTGATCTGCTGGGTCCCTGGCCAATCAACTGCTGCCTCCTCCTCACTCGGGCCCGCAAACAACTCACTCCTCCAGCCAAATAGCTCCACCTCACTCAATAAAACCTCCAATATCAACTCTCCACGTCAGACAAATCAATTTGGTTTTCAAATAACAAAAGTGACAATGACAAGCCGTATTTTTCTTTTTATAGGTTTTCCGCCCATAACCGATAGCGGTTTCATTTTGCCCTAATGAGTCGGTATCGGTCCCTTAACCGATATCGGTCATGTAGAATCGACATCGATTTTTCTGCCAACTTTCCCCCAATTTTTTTTTTGCCCCTATTTACCATTTGCCCCTTTTAAACCACATATCACCTATATCCACCTTTGCTGAACACCATTTGTTTACCTATTCGGCCCGACCCAAGGCCTCAACCTACCTATTCGGCCCGACCCAAGGCCTTAACCTACCCATTTGGCCCGACCCAAGGCCTCGCCCTACCTATTCGGCCCGACCCAAGGCCTCAACCTACCTATTCGGCCCGACCCAAGGCCTTAACCTACCCATTTGGCCTGACCTAAGGCCTCGCCCTACCCATTTGGCCTGACCCAAGGCCTTAACCTACCCATTTGGCCTGACCCAAGGCCTCGCCCTACCCATTTGGCCCGACCCAAGGCCTCAACCTACCCATTTGGCCCGACCCAAGGCCTCAACCTACCCATTTGGCCCGACCCAAAGCCTCAACCTACCCATTTGGCCCGACCCAAGGCCTCAACCTACCTATTTGGCCCGACCCAAGGCCTCAACCTACCCATTTGGCCCGACCCAAGGCCTCACCCTACCCATCCAACCCGACCCAAAGCCGCCACCCAACAACTTGGCCCGACCCAAGGCCTCACCCTAACCATCCGGCCCAACCCAAGGCTGTAACCTAACAACTTGGCCCGACCCATGGCCGTATCACTTCAATACCATACCCACAATCAACGTTTTATTTTATCCATCCATCCTGTACCTTTTGTTCAAGCGAGCTCACCTGTTCGTGTTTTAGCATGATTAGGGTCCTTGACTTGATCTGTCGACCAACTTTTCCTAGACCTAGACCGTGACGTTTATCTCAACCAAACCAACCATTTGGTACTGCCGAACACGCCTAAACGTTCCTGTACCTTACCTGTTATATACCCTGGAGCTACTTCCTATGCCTTGGATACCAAGATTATATCACCCTTGTTTGGATAAACTATCGACCTTTGCCTATACATTGCTGGTTTGCTCGCCAAATCATGTACCCTAGTCGCACTATTACATTTCAACATGTGTCTGCTACCTTGGACCTCCCCCACCACCTTACCATCCTCTCTACAACATGTACCCTTTATCAACCCTATCCCTGATTTTCCCTTTCACTCAATTCGTGATAGATTTGAGGGGGATTAACTATATCCTTAACAGGAGAAACCACTTCATATTATTGTCTGCGCAGCTTTACAACACAAGCTACATGACAATAAGGGGCTAATGTAGACACCAAATTCGTGTCTTACGACCCCTTGTGACCCGCATCCCATTTCGCAACCTAACCTCATTACCTAAACCTTACACAATTATTTATTAATTACCTTGTAATTGATAAATCCCCATCACCTCACCTGCCACCCTCATTTTGCCACCTCATCATGACCTAGCCCTAATCCTAAACTAACCTAATTAAAACCTAAAACTTGGTCTACACCTACACCCATGACTAAGGACCCCTTTCTCGCACCTAAAACCGACCTTCTAGTCACTTGACCAAGCCCGCAACTAATCTCTTGGGAGAAAAGCAGGGAAGGTGGGCTGTTTTACTAAAAATAGCCTACTTTTTCCTTACCGATGCCAGATTCAGTTCCTACTCGACCGCCATCGGTTACGTAACCACCATCGGTTCCCTGTAAATGGCCTCCCCAAACCAAAAACAACGGATCGGAATTTCATTTTTGGGATCAGAGTGGAAGGATTCTTTGAATCAAAAAGAAGAGCATTATGAGCGATCGAGAAAACCCTGGATCTTTACTTGACTGAGCAGAGACAAGTTAAGAGACAAGGAGAGTTAGCAGCAAGGGAGAGCAAGCCCAGGACTGCAACTGGATACCAGAGCCCTGGGATACTCAGCTGATTTGATCTGCTGTGTGCCAGACCATCCTACCTCAGTTCTGCCTTTGCCATCAGAGCTCTTGGACCTGCATCTCCATGAATAATCAGTAAGTTCCATCTTGCATGTCCTCTTTAATAACATTTCTTCAACTTTTTGAATCATAAGTCCCCACAAATCCATCCTTGGATCCACTACCCAATGTGTCATTGCATCTAACTGTCATTCATCTACCTCTCATCACCCTATTTCCTAATATCATCTATATACAGCCCTACAAATAACACAACTACCAAATAACACCACCACCCCACAAAACAAGTAACCTTCAGATCCTAGACTCTGCCGATATCGGTCATCAGTAACCGCCATCGGTCATCAGTAACCGCCATCGGTTATACTGACTATAACCAATAACTAGCCTTTCCCCTACCCAGTTCAACAAAGCAATTTAATTGATATCTTATAGTCTTTTGTGTTAATTCATATTAGCAGGGGAACTGACCACCTTCGAAGGGAAGTTTTATATTTCCTGGGCCCAAGGCAGTTTCCTCATTTATTGTCTAATTAAAATCTTGTGGTCTTGTGTTCTTATTTACAGGTAGTCCTTCCAAGACAAAAAGGAGTTCTTCGCAGTCAGCCTGATCTTTCTCTACGGTACGCGCACATCATCTCGACATTCTACAGGTATTCCTCCTAGCCCCAACCCTTATCTGTTTCTAAAAGGAACGAAACATTCCGAGTGAAACAAACCGATAAAAAGGAAAAATACGGCCGGTCATTGTCACTTGTCTAATTTGAAAATCGATTTGAGTTATCTGACGTGGAGAGTGGATATTGGAGCATTTGGTGCATGAGGTGGCGTTATTTGAGTGGAGGAGTGAGTTGTTAGCGGGCCCGAGTGAGGAGGAGGCAGATAGGTGATTGGTTGAGGACCTAGAAGAGGGACATTTAGAGCCATGGCAACAGCCAGGAGGAGCAGGAGGAGCTGTACCAGCTGGACCACCACCCACCCAGCCCACCACGATGACGTGTCGTCATACTGGTAGGTTCGAAACCCCGTATTGTGTTTATTTGATGTTATTATGTTAATGTGGGGTTTGGGTAGGAATTCACATTTGTAGGAAATATTAGAAAATGGAAATAATTTGAAAAAGGGAGAGGGTAGATAGGCTAAATAGGCTAAGGCGGCTAGGTGGTAGGTTTTTAGGGTGTTTGGGTGGGTATGTTGGTAGAAAATTGTAAAAGGGGTAGGTTGGGAGCCGCGCGGGGGTTTCGGCTCAAGGAAAATACAGGCGACCGATGTCGGTTGCTAGGGCTACCAGCATCGATCTGCAAAATTCCGCAGGTGGGGTGGCTTTGTGCCTGACCGGCAGTCGGTCCGTATATCGGCCAGGCGTCGGTTGGCATTTGTTTTGTTTTGTTTTGTTTTGTTTTGTATTGGTTTGTTTTTGTGTTGTATTTTGTTTTTTGTGTTGTTTGTTTTTGTATTGTTTTTTTTTTGTTTTGTATTGTGTTTTTTGTTTGGGTTTTGTTTGGTTTGTGTCTTTGTTTTTGTGTTTGTCTTTTGTTTTTGGTGTTGTTTTGTATTTTGGTTTTTGTTTGGTTTTGTTTGGGTTTTGTCTTGTGTTTTTGTTTGGGTTTGTTTGGTTTGTCCTTTTGTTTTTGTGTTGTCTTTGTTTTTGTGTTGTTTTGTCTTTTGTTTTGTTTGGGTTTTGTGTGGTTTTGTATTTTGTTTGTGTGGTTGGGTTCTTGGTTTTGGGGTTTTCGGTGTGTGTGTGCCGCGGGCGGGGGCTCGTGGCGCCAGCGGGCATGGGTTAGACGGGGTGGGTTTGGCGAGTTGGGTGTTGGTCGGAGGGATCAAAGGGGTATAGGTAGATATCGTGATAAAGAGTAGGGGCTAATGTAGTGGGTGGGTTTTGCAGGCATGTCAGCAAGCTGACGATGCGGGACAGGATGCCCCCGGGTGTTGGTGGCAGATGCGACCACATGTGTCTGTAGTGCATTGGGCTATCATGCGCGAGGTGGGACTCGGCGGAGTCCAGCGATATAGAACGATCGATACAGATCATAGCTTGATGGTTGCCCTCATCGAGAGATGGGATCCAGCAACCAATGTGTTCCATCTCCCGACTGGGGAGATGACTATCACATTAGAGGATGTGTATCGCATTCTTCGACTGCCGATCGAGGGAGAGGCAGTCTTCCAGGTAGATTCTGAGATGGCCATGGACAGCATCGTACAGGTTTTTAGAGATGCAGCCGTGCTACTTACCTATCACAGCGCGAGTATCGGGTATGGTGACATGTACCGTGCGCACCGACATGAGACAACGGCTTGCCATGCTGATGATGATTGGGATCACCTGCTTCAACCCTCCGGACTAAGAGGGAGGCCGCTTTCCATGTGCATTGATGGGGGTGCTGCTTGATATGGTGGAGGAGCACACCTGTTACGCTTGGGCACCAGTATACCTGGTGCAGTTATACAGGGAGCTATGGGGCTATCGCCGGATGAGGTGATTTGGGATTTGCTCTAACATTTTTACTTCACTGTGGGCATATGAGCACATCATATGCATCAGACCAGTAGGGTTACCTCAGCAGCCAGGGCCACAGGTCATATACAGATACAGCTTTCAGAGGGTGGTTGGGGGTCGTGGGGTAGCCACGAGCAGTGCTTGCAGGGTGGGATGTCGCCTATTATAGACATTTGTTAGAGGGCCTGACAGCGGTAGATATTGTATGGAGACCTTACAGAGGTCATCATCCTCATAGAGGAGCCCGCTTACAGTTGCGCCTGATCCAGTACACATTCTGGATAGCAAGACGGAGGCCGGGAGAGTACAAGAGGATACCCGTAGAGAGGGTACGCAGGCAGATGGGGGCTGCGACAGGACGAGTTGCCTCCCTTCCCTCAGTATAGGAGGGATGAGTAGAGGCCCCACTGCCTGCACCACACAGCCCTTGGACCCAGATTGGGGTTGCTGAGAGGCCGGTAGATGACGCGGTAGATGATGCTAGTTGTACGAGAGCATACATGGTTTGGTGAGCTGGTCAGAGAGCAGCTAGGATAGCACAGCCTGCACAGCCAGACTTGGCTACAGTGATAGCAGAGCGAGATCAGCTCAGGGGCCAGGTGCCAGCTATTACAGGGGCAGTTGGCTGCTGCACAGGCACAGATAGGTGTCCTACAGGGCAGCTAGCCCAGGCGTAGGTACAAGGCACAAACACAGGCACCCCCTCGCGCGCACACCACCGCCCCAGGCGGACCACCCTATCAGCGCACATCCACACCCCCTGCACCGTTACAGAGTTAACCCAACCTGCAAGGCGGCACAGCCACATCCCCATGCATAGGGGGTGATCTGTCATTGGATTTTCGTGGACCAGCCCCATACCTTGTTGCCCTGGTACAATTATATGAGGTGAGAGCGAGGCCTTACTATCGGGTGGATGTGCTTGATAGTATCCAGAGCTGATTATCAGCATATGCATTTATAATTATAGACCGTCCTTAGTCATAGATCGGAGTGATTTGCACGCGACACCAGCGTGTTCTGTTACAGTAGGAGTCAGGAGGCAGGACAGGACGCAGCAGCATAATGATAGGGAGGTGGAGAGGAGCGAGGGATCCCTGCATAGGTTTTGTATATGGACATGGGCACCTGTCTGCGACCGCGTTAATGTTATAGAGGCCGCGTTGCCCTACATTTAGGTCATGATTCCATTCATTTATTCATTATATACCGGCCTGCGAGCCGAGTACGGGTTGTACAGTTGATATCGCCTGCGAGCCGAGTATATTTTTGATAGGAGGGACTGGCCTGCGAGCCAAGTCGAGATTATTGTCATTGATTGCGGCCTGCGTGCCAGCTTTGTTGTATTATGAGATCATAGAGGTCTCGATGCAGGGCATATTGTATATTTGAAGCTTGTATATATATAGAGATGATGTTTTGATCCACATGTAGTGTTTAAAATGTTTTTAAGTATTTCGTCAATGGTTTGTGATATAGGAATGTATGATGAGTTTAATTGACATGTTGATATAGGGATGATGTTAATGTCTTTGCATGTATATATGGATGACATGTTATATGATGAAATGTTGCATGTTTGGTGCTGGTTTTGGGACATTGTTATATATGTATCTGATGAGGTGGATCCAAATGATGTATAGATAGATAGTTTTTTTTTTTTGTTTTGTTTTGTTTTGTTTGTTTTGGTATCCTTAGTTGATGGCTTGTTTGTTTTTGTAAAATAGATGATGTTAATGAAATTGTAATGATATGTGTGGTGGAGGGACAAATATGGATAATGGTGTTGTTATGCAGGAAAAGAGGTGGGCGCGACAAAAATTAGGTAAAAAACGAAGAAAAGAACCATGTTTCAAAAAGGCAGGTGTGTAACCGATATCGGTTAGGGAACCGATGTCGGTAGCTGATAGACCGGTATCGGTCATATAACCGATACCGGTTATTTAGGGATGATCTTTTCTAAAAATAGAAAAGCTAGGTGACAACTTAGTTCTAATTTTGAGAGCCATGCAAGAAGTTAAATACGCGAATGCGACGCTTTTTGATGACTGGGACAGGTATTTGCATGAGAGATTTGAGTGATAAGGAGAAAGAGACAGGGTATTGCATGAGAGATTTAGGTGATAAGAAAACAGACAGGGGAAGTGAATGCGATCTGAGATTCAGACGGTAGAAAGGTGAATTTGAAAAAGAGTGGTGATCATGATAGAACGAGGAGAAGCATCCAGCAGGCATGGACGAGAGGGAAGACAAGTGCCACCGCAAGCTGCTGCATAACCCAAGAGGTAAACATTTTGGTTGTGTTTGATTTTTGCATGTTTGTGAATAGGAGGAGGAGATTAAGTGGGTAGATATGAGAAAGAAAACATGATAGCAAGGGTTATATATGAGGTGAGTGTTACGGGGTAGGTAATCAGGGGTTTCAGGTATGTTTGTATGTACAGAAGGAATAAACGCTCAAATTATTGTCGTAGGTGGTGTATTTAGGCAGGCTGTATTAAGGTAACAGTGACCGATATCAGTTAGGGATAACCGGTATCGGTTACTCAACTAGTACCGGTTAGCTGTAAATGATATCGGTTACTGTAGGAATTTCCAGAATTTGAGAAAAAACCTGGGGGGATTTGAGGAATTGAATGGTTGTTTGTTATTTGGATGTATGTAGGTAGAGGCAGGGTTGAGGATGAATGATAATGTTCCAACGCTATTATCACGAATCCGAGTGGATGTAACGCCAGTTGAATGGACATTGATAAATCGTTTGGGGTTAAGTGGAATCCGCTATTATTCACGAATCGCACATAACCATGCTATGTTACAGGCATTGATTGAGAGATGGAATCCTGAGAAAAATACCTTCTATCTACCAACAGGGGAGATGACAGTAACATTGGAAGATGTGTTTCCGTATTTTGAGGCTCCCTATTACAGGAAAACCAGTATATCAGTGCATTACCTAGTGCGGCGCGGGGAGCGATAACAGCATATTTGGTCCATACGCGCGAGATTTGACACAACGAGGTTTGTCATTCACATATGGGATAATGTATTGCAGCACACCCTGAGGAGACAAGGTTAGCAGTGATATTAATGATAGCGGTAGGGTATTATTCTTACCAAGGGCAGAAGGGGGAAGATTTCCAAAGGCATTGATGTGTGTTATTTGGGAGATGATAGAAAGGAACGTGACTTTTGCATGGGCACCTGCATATTTGGCGGAGCTATACAGTGGTTTAGGGGCTTGTAGGCGAAATCACAGGACTACATTGGATGGTTCATACTTATTACAACTGTTGGGCCTATGAGCACATTGTTTGTGTGCGACCAATTGGCCGACCCTCCAGTCAGAGAGGACCGGAGTACAGAGGGGTTGGGGTTCAGACTTGGGTCCAGACAGAACAAGGAGGCAAGATCCCAGCCGTGACGGGTGACATTGATAGTATAGGAGGTATGGGAGAGGGTGACGATTGTGGGATACTGTTGGAGGCCTTGACGGTGAACTATATGGTAACAGAGAACATAGCTGAGGAGTTGAGGGGTGTAGAACGATTGAGGTGGATCGCGGGGGCACAGGCAGGTGAGTATGAGAAGGATTCCTAGTAGATCACGTGCGCGACCATTTGATTGGTGCAGAGACATACCATAGCTTATAGACCGTATATGAGGATCGACGCAGAGGCAACATTCTCACCTCCCCGACCACACCTCCAGAAGGTCCAGAGGAGATAGCAGCCGATCGCAGTGTAATGTGATGCAGGAACGACAGAGGCCTATAGGTTAGGGTGTTAGCACTGGCGAGGTGTACGTGATCACCCCTGGCATAGCTGTGATTACAACGGAGAGAGATTGTCTGCAGAGTTTAGTTCAGCAGCTCCAAACGTAGGTGAATGAGACAAGAGGATTGTTAGGGGGTTGCGGAGTCACGAGCACAGGGACTAGAGGCTGGATTCCTCCATGTGAGGGAGCGTATTCATATGTTACAGGAGAGATTAGCAGATCAGTTGGTGGTACCAATAGCCATGGTACCGCTGAGGACAGGAGAGGCCTGTGAGCGGCGTCGTCGATCACGAGTCATCCCCTAGTTTGGGAGGAGGGCGTGAGGGTCTAAGTAAATGTCAGCAAGGTATAAGAATAAATAAGGATGTTGACCTGCGGTTGATGATAGAGAAGATGTTATGTGTTTAACATCTAAATAAAGCTGAATATGTATGGTTGATTTTAGTTATGATATAATAAGAAATGTTTGTGTTTTGATTTTCGGTGTTTTGAAAAAGGGATAAAGAGGAATGTGATGAAATAGAAATTACAAAAAATATTTATATTTACTACACGTGATAGGTTATGGTAGGGGGATGGTCGAGCTAACCTTGGGAAAACCCCATGTCTCCGATGTGCTACCTACAATAGCCCATTACACAAAGCAAGGAGGGGCCCTCAGACCGATGTAGTTCTCCCTTAGGACCAGGGAGAGGCGAATTCAGGGGCAATTTAGGTATGGGTTAGGTGATTGGTGTGGTTGGTAACAGTATTGCATAGTATAGATTGGTAAGGTAAGTTGATGGTATTGTATGAATTGGTGATGTTGTAAAAGTTATAGGGAAGTGAAAGTTAGCCTACCCCAGTGGTAGGGAATCAGTCCTGATTAAGATCAACACACAATCCTAGATGCAAGAAAAAGAGGAAAGAGTGCTCCACAGGTGAACAGAGCAAAACAAACCACACAACATAGAACACTGAAGCCCTAGGTACTTGGTGTATAGACAAGAAGTCAATAGGTGAAAAGAGTTGTATGATCACAACAGTATCAGGTGCACGTCACGTCCTTGAGTTGAAACAAATGGTGATGGTGAGGTGAATGTATAGTTGAGGTACGGAGACTTATTACAAATTGAGTGTTCCTTACGAAAGAGAACCTACCCTAAATAGACAAGTCCATGACCCTAAAGGTTCTTTTAAATGAGGCTTTTATTTTAACTGAATATAGACTGATCGATGCGGGAAGTCTACAAGGGATATTGATTGTGCTATTCTTGAGGTCTTCACAAAGCTGATCCATGTGAGAAGCTTCTGATAAGGCTGAATGTGTATAGCTGTCCTTCGAGGAATAGTCTATTATAGTAGTAGATATGATTTTAGTGCATAGCTTTCCTTCGGGGGGAGTAGTCTATATATAATAGCAGCATAATTTGGCATATAGCTGTCCTTCAAGGGGAGCAGTTATATAGAATTTAGATAGCTAGATGTTCTTTTGGCGTGAAGCATCTAGTTTGGGTAGGAAGTTTGACTCAAGAAAATCCCATAAGAAGGTGTTATTTTAAGACTTTAAAGTCATGGACTAGACTAAAAAGAGGAAGGCAATCATTGAGGGGAGGTGAGAAGTGAGCTTGATTTTATTTGGAGATGTAGGAACAAAGTGTATGTAGCGGTAAATGAGCTCAAGGGACGAGCAGTAGGTAGATAGAAGTGATATAACACTAATTCAACAGTAGAATGGTCGAAGATGCAAGGCATTAAGGGGTTCAGGCTCAGGTTTACCATTAAGCGAAGCTAAACGATAAGTGCCTGATCCATAAGTGTGAGTGATTATATAAGGCCCGATCCAATTAGGAGCAAATTTTCCACGTTTGCTCTTTCTAGTTTGGTTACATGTTGATTCTCTTTAAGGACAAGATCACGAACCTTAAAGGTACGCTCATGAAGTCGCTTATCATAAGCATGCTTGATACTTTTTGTAGATTTTGAAGTGATCCGAGAGCTGTAATAAGACTTCGGTCAAGAACCCCATTGGGCGAACCGCTCTTGCGGAAATCATCGTTGGTGAGAAATCCTGGGAGGATATTCTGAGGAGGTTATTGTTTATTCGAGAGGCAAGACAGCCTCGTACCATATAACCAAGAAAAGGTGTTGCATTAAGTAGAGTACGAATGCTAGTACGATAAGCCCAAAGGGCAAAGGGGATGTGATCGTGCCCATTTCTTTCTCAATTTCATTGACACCTTTCATTAGGAATTTGGTGCGGGTTTTTATTAGGGATTTGGCTTGACCATTGCTTGTGGATAGAGCTGATGACGCTAAGTTTAATACCAAAGTGGTCAAAATGTCTTGCAATCACTTGATTTGTGAAAGATTTCCATTTCTGTTATCAGGCTGAGAACACCAAAACACAGGATAGATGTTGGTGGTTAATGAACCTACAATTTTTTCTTTTTTGGTGTGAAATGATGGAATGCCCTCCACCGCTTTTGTGTAATATTCGGGTTTTCTGTGATTGCGCGTGTTTTGAAAAAGGGATAAAAGAGGAATGTGATGAAATAGAATATACAAAAATATTTATATTTATACACGTTTGACTAGGTTATGGTGGGGATGGTCGAGAGTAACCTTGGAAACCCATTGTCTCCGATGTGCTACTACATACCCCTTACACAAAGAAGGAGGGGCCTCAGACCGATGTAGTTCTCCATTAGGGACCAGGGAGAGGGAGAGCGAATTCAGGCAATTTAGGGTATGTTAGGTGATGGGTGGTTGGTTAAAAGTATTGATCGTAATATTGGAAGGTAAGGTTGATGTGGTTATGGTTAATGAATTGGTGATGTGTAAAAGGTATATAAGGAAGTGAAAGTTAGCCTACCCCAGTGGTAGGGACTTCATGTCCTGATTAAGGATCAAACCACAACATCCTCGATGCAAGGAAGAAAAGAGGAAAGAGTGCTCCACAGGTGAAAGAAGCAAAACAAAAACCACACAACATTAGAACGAACTTGAAAAGACCCTTAGGTACTGGTGTATAGACAAGAATCAATAGGTGAAAGAGGTATGATCACAACATATCAGGTGCACGTCACGTCCCTTGAGTTGAAACAACTGGTGCGGTGAGGTGAATGGTATAGTTGCGGTACGGAGAACTTATTACAAATTGAGTGTTCTTACGAACGAGAACCTACCCTAAATCGCACAAGTCCATGACCCTAACGGTTCTTTTAAATGAGGCTTTTATTTTACTGAACTATAGACTGATCGCTGCGGGGAGTCACAAGGGATAGTTGATGTGCTATTCTTGAGGTCTTTCAACAAAGTGATCCATGTGAGAAGCTTCTGATAAAGGCGAATGTGTATACTGATACTGCGAAGGAATAGTCTATTATAGTAGTAGATATGATTTAGGGCATAGCTTTATTCGGGGGGTTAGTCTATATATAATAGCAGCAATAATTGGCATATAGCTGTTTCCTTCAAGGAGCCGTTATAATTTAGTTTATATAATTTAGATAGCTCGATGTTCTTTTGGCCGTTGAAGCAATTCTAGTTTGGTAGGAAGTTTGATCCACTCAGAAACTCCCATAAGAAGGTGTTATTTTAAGACTTTTTAAAGTCATGGACACTAGACTAAAGCGGGAAGGCATCATTGAGGGATGGTGAGAAGTGAGCTTGCTTTTATTTGGAGATGTAGGAACAAAGTGTATGTACTCGGTAAATGAGCTCAAGGGACGAGCAGTAGGGTAGATAAGAAGTGATATAACACTAATTCAACAGTAGAATGGTCGAAGATGCAAGGCATTAAGGGGTTCAGGCTCAGGTTTACCATTAAGCGAAGCTAAACGATAAGTGCCTGATCCATAATGTGAGTGATTATATAAGGCCCGATCCAATTAGGAGCAAATTTTCCACGTTTGCTCTTTTCTAGTTTGGTACATGTTGATTCTCTTTAAGGACAAGATCACGAACCTTAAAGGTACGCTTCATGAAGTCGCTTATCAAAGCATTGCTTGATACGTTTTTGGTAGATTTGAAGGTGATCGAGAGCTGTAAGAAGACGTTCGTCAAGAAGCTCCAATTGGGCTAACCGCTCTGGCGGAAATCATCGTTGGTGAGAATATCCTGAAGAGATATTCTGAGGGAGGTATTTGTATTTCGAGAGGCAAGACAGCCTCGGTACCATATACCAAAGAAAAAGGTTGTAGCATTAGTAGAGGTACGAATGCTAGTACGATAAGCCCAAAGGGCAAAGGGGATGTGATCGTGCCAATTTTCTTCCAGAATCATTGACAACTTTCATGAGGATTTTGGTTAGGGTTTTATTTAGAGGATTTGGCTTGTCCATTTGCTTGTGGATAGTAGGCTGATGAGAAGCTAAGTTTAATACCAAAGTTGTCACAAAGGTCTTGCCATAACTTATTTTTGCAAGATTTTCCATTATCTGTTATCAGGCGATGAGGAACACCAAAACGACAGATAATGTGGTGGTTAATGAACTCTACAATTTTTTCTTTTTTGGTTGAATGAGTGGAATAGCCTCCACCCATTTTGTGTAATATTCGGTTGCTGTGATAATCCATCGGTGACGTTGTGAAGAGGATGGGTGAATCTCACCAATAAGGTCTAAACCCCATTGTGAGAAAGGCCAAAGATCTCGGGTTACCTGTAGGGGGTGGCTAGGAGTATGTTGAAGGTTGGCGTGTTGTTGACACATAACACAACGCTTAACATATTCATAGCAATCATTATTGAGAGTAGGCCAATAATAACCAAGGCGAAGGATTCGTTTGGCCATGGCAAGGCCACTAAAATGTCCGCCACAGATACCGTCATGGACCTATTGGATGGTATGGGTGACCTCCACGCCGGTGAGACATCGAAGGAGGATGCCATCAAAGCCACGTTTATAAAGGAGTCCCCCCATAACTACATAACGAGAAATGTTTTTAAGAAAAGAGCGTTTGCCAGTACTAGTAAGGTCAGAAGGGAGAACAGAGGTTGTAAGGTAGTCATGAAATTGGTGGTACCAGGTATCCTGCGAGTTAGCAGACACAATATTTATCATACAACTACCGGGGTTGAGTAGGATGGGGCAAAAAGTTGTTGGACCAAGATGAATAATTCAGAGTCAGTTGATGAAGCTGGAATTTGCGAGGCTAAGCAAGCCATAGTATCCGCAAATTTGTTAGTGGAGCGGGGAATGGTTTGGATAGAATAGTGAGTAAATAAGGCTAGAAGTGAATCCACGTAGTGTTTGTACTTTTGAAGTTCCTCATTTTTACATTGGTAGATGCCCATAACTTGATTGACTACCAATTGAGAGTCGCCAAAAATATTGATAGATTTGATACCTAAGTGTAACGCAACTTGGAGACCCAGAGCAAGGGCCTCGTATTCCGCTCTATTATTAGTGCAAGGGAAATTGAGTCGGAATGAAAGAGGCATGGGCTCAGTGTCGAGAGGAATGAGAACAACGCCGGCTCCTACACCACGGTGGCATTTGGATCCATCGAAGAAGAGGGTCATTGGATACGACTCCTCCTTGAGGGAAAGAGTAGCGATGAGTTCGTCTGGGAATGTAAAATTGGTAAATTGTTCCCCAGGTAAAGGGGCCTCCGCAAGTTGGTCTGCCAGAGTTTGTCCTTTGATTGATCTCTGGTGGACAAACTCAAGGTCGAGGTCAGCGAGGAGCATGAGCCATCTGGCGATGCGTTGTTTTAGATGAGGTTTGGCATACATGTAATGGATGGGGTCCGTGTGGGTGATGACGAAAGTTTTGTGATTCAGAAGGTAGTGTCGGAGTTTGGTAGCCACGAATGATAGGGCTAGGCATAACTTTTCTACATGTGTATACCTAGTCTCATAGTCCACCAAAGTACGACTTATATAATAAACGGCTTGTTCTCGATTCTCGGAGTCGCGATGTGCAAGCATGGCCCCTACAACGTGGTCAGTGGCGGAAAGGTAAAGGTAGAAAGGGCGGTCGTCTTGAGGTGGGATAAGCACGGGTGGCTGCAAGAGATAAGTTTTGAGAGCTTCAAAGGCTTCGTGGCACTCTTCGATCCATTGAAAATCAATGTCCTTTTTAAGAAGGTGATGAAAAGGTTGACATCGATCCTAGAGTTGGGAGATGAAACGTCGGATAGATTGGAGCTTACCTTGTAAACTAAGCAATTGTTTGAGATTGGTAGGTGGGGGCATTTCTAGGATAGCCTTGACTTTAGACAGGTCAACCTCAATGCCACACAAAGAGACGATGAAGCCAAGAAGTATTCCCAAAAGGACACCAAAGACACATTTCTTTGGTTGAAGGCGGACAAAATATTGTAACAGGCGATCAAAAATAATGGTTAAAACATCGAGATGTTCACTACGATGTTTAGATTTGCCAATAAGATCGTCAACGTAATCTTCAAGGATAGTGTGCATAATGTCATGAAAAATGTAGGTCATAGCCCGCTGATAGGTTGCACCAGCATTCTTAAGGCCAAATGGCATTACACGGTAACAGAAGGTTCCCCAAGGAGTTATGCAGGTAGTTTTATGTTGATCGGCGGGGGCAACCAAAATTTGGTTATATCCCGAGAAACCATCCATGAGAGAGAGCATCTCATGGCCTGCAGTGAGAGAGAGAGCATCTCATGGCGAGAAACCATCCATGCTAGGCAGGGGGATGTCATCGTTAGGGCAAGCGAGGTTAAGATCCCTGAAATCCGTACATATCCGAAGTCCCCCCGTCACTTTAGTGACAGGTACGATGTTAGAAATCCATTGAGTATAGTCAATAGGTAGAATGAAGGAAACAGAAAGGAGTCATTGAAGCTCCTCTTTGACTAAGAGGGCAATGCGTGGATGTATTTTTCTCAATTTCTGTTTAATTGGCTTGGAATCAGGGTTTAGAGTGATGTTATGGACGGCAATGGTAGGATCAATTCCTGGCATGTCAGTGTAGGACCAAGCAAAAGCTTGGTTGCGAGCACGGAGAAAGGTAGTAAAGGAGACTTGTTCTGATGCGTTAAGGGATTGTCTGATCTTCACAATGTGAGGATCCTCCTCCATGTGGATGTTGATTTCTATAGTAGATTCATTCAGCATGGTTTGGGTTTCAGATGGTAAGGCGCGTTGAACATAAGAGTCATCCGCGCCAAGGTAAGTGAGGATGGAGTCGTCATCCTGGCACTCAACAACATTAATCGAAGGTGAATCCTCTTCGATCATGTCTGGATACAGAAGGGGGATAGAAGAGGGGTCCTCATTATCATGTTGATAATTGAGAGGACCTAGGAAGATAGCATTTATGAAAAAAAAAAAAGGTTAGGAGGGATAGATTCGGAATCTATTGATTCTGTGGGTGACGAAGGAAAAATGGGTGATGATGGTTTGGTAGGGGTGACATCGTTGTCTTCTAGAAGACAACTGACACGAGGTTCCTCCTGTGTCAGTGTTTTAGGAAAACCGAGACCACTGCGATCATTGTGTTTGCGTGTAGTCACGGGAATGAGTGTATTGAAAATCGGATTGGAAGGGCACCACACCAAGAGGGGGTTCAGGGGTAATGGAGGATGCGTCAAAACCCCCATACGTCAGGTTGGTGCGGCAATGGGGTGGTCCGTAAGAGATTACTTCCCCCACATGACGGTCATAGGTAGGATGTGCATGTACCTGTCCGTATTCCTGTGGGGTATGGAAAGAACTAACGTTATATAGGAGATACTCCCCTAGCGTAAGGCGTTGAAAAACATCTACTAAGGGGTCAGCGATTGGGATGTTAGCTCCGGGAAGGGAAGTGGTTTTTGCAACAGTGGTTTCATCAGTTGAAGGTGTAGGTGCGGTTGAGGTGGATGGTTGAGGCACAGTTGAAGAGGATGGTTGGGTTGAATGAACGGGTGTCTTGATTGGTACAAGCACATCGTTTGGACGGTATAACATATTACAAGTTTTAAAGAGGGGAGGATCAGCTTTTACGGTGTAAGACTTCCCCTCGTACTCAAATTTTATGCATCTATGTAATGTTGAGGGAATGCATCCCATAGCCCTAATCCAAGGAATACCCAGTAATATATTATATTGGAACTCTCCCTCAAGGACATAGAAGAGTTCGGGTAAAGTACGTGGTCCTACCTGAATGTTGAGGATCACGGTGCCTAAGGTAGAGGTAACAGCGTCATTGAATGACCGTAACATGATGGGATTGGCACACATGTAGCTAGAAGGGATATTCATTTGTTGGAAGGCTTTTGAAGAGATGATGTTTAGGATAGCACCCCCGTCAATCATAACACGACGTACCCGAATGTTCCGGACGTAAGCGGAGATGAAAAGGGCAGGGTCAGGGTCTTCTGTACCAAAGTCGACAATTTCATCTTTAGAGAAACTGACTGCAGCAGCTTGTGGTACAGAGGCAGAAGTGGTTGGGGCAGTGGGTTGTTTGGTGAGAGAGGCAACAGGCAGGGTTTCATTAGGTAAGACCTCGATCCCTTGAAGAATTTCAACGAGAGCTTGTCGATGAGATTCAGAAGTCTGAATGAGATCATATAGCGTCATTTTTACGGGCGATTGGTGAAGCTGTTTGATCATGGCTCGATGGGAAACTCCATTAGAGACGGGGTAAGCGGGTCCATGAATAACCACTTTGGGTGGTGGTGCAATCGGGATGCTGGATGGAGAAAGAGAGGATGCATGTGTGTTATCTTTCGCTTTCTCATTGTTTTTCTGCGCTCGAGTAGAAACACTAATCATATTAATCTCGTAAACCTGAGATGAGGAAAAGGTTTGGGATAAATCATGGTCTTCAAGAGGTGGGGTTGTAATAATGATGGATCTTGGTGAGGCGGGGACAGATGGTATAGGAGAGGGAATTGAAGCTAAAGGTCTCTCCTTTCGTAAGTTGTCTTTCTTAACCTTTTTATCGGGAGAAGTGACTGATGAAGGATGGTTTCTAAAGCTTTGCATCCCTCCACATCGTGTCCTGGTGTGCGGTGATAAGCGTAGATTTTAGACTCATTGTAACCTATAGGCCGAGGTTTATATGGGTCATAAGGTCTAAGTGGGGGTAGAGAAATGGTCGCATTCTCGACCAACATAGCAAGGATTTTGGCGTAAGATCCTTTGAGTGGGTCAAAATCGGAGGAGGATGAGGGTATTGGTTATGCGGGTTTCGGTAATGTTTGGGCGTGGTTGGTTCGTACGGGTGGTGGTTTAGCCAAGGGGTGTTGACACGTGGTTTTCACTAAACGTGGTTTCTTTGGCGCATGAGCTACGTTCGGTTGGTTAGATGATGAGGCTACAGATGACGTGGTAGCGGGAAACAACCACGGAGAAAGGGGAGTGACAGAAAATAAATCCTTTGATGATGGAGTTTGTTAAGGTTTAATGGGTGGACAGGATACATGGGGTGATAATGTTGATATACCCTTAGATCTCTGTATAGGTGCAGAAGGCGTAGGTCATTTTGAAGAAAATACAGGAGGTATGATATATTGATGCAAGGTGGAAGGATGAGGTCCTAATATGGAAGGCAGGTGTGATGATGATGGTTTTGATTGTGATAAAGGCACAGATTGAGTTTGTCTCCTAGGTGGCAGGGCGGCTTTATTTTTGGATAAATCAAGTCACTTAGGTGGGTGCGTTAGACTGGGCATTGGTGAGGTCCCAAGTGTAGGGGAAAATTTGGTTAGGTTAATAGAGGTGGATGGGATACTTGGTATAAATACGGGGGGTGAGACTGAGGACATAGGCATTTTGAGTTTCTGTAAACACTTAGGATATATGGTAGAGGTGTCTAGATAGGTCATTTGCATTTGAGTAGAATAGGGGGTACTCAAACGTTCCCACAGGATTTGTCTATCCTCTGGAGAATGACAGTCTTCAGGTGTGAATTGCAAATTTTGTACGGAAGAAAGGTGGGTTGTGATTCCAATCCACTGCATGTGGGATACAGGGGGTAAATGAGGCACTGTATCAATAGAGGTTAAGAGGTCGACCGGTCTTTGAAAAGATTTAGGCGATTGAAGAGCTAATAGGTAAGAGGGCATGTTCAAGAGGATCTGTCATGGTTAAAGAATTTGGTGATGTTGGTGCAAGAGATTTCTTGTCTAAGGATGTCGAAAGGAGTGGCGTACCTTCCTCTTGTGCAACAAGAGTGGTAGAAGGAGAAGTTTGCAAAATAGATAGATTAGATAACATTTGTTCACAGTCTTGTAGGGATGTGGTATAAGAAGACTCATTGATGGGAAGAGAAGTCTGGGCAGTTAACTCCTTTATGGGTAAAGGAATGATTTCGCTTTGGCTTGATGGTGGTAAAGGAGGTTCGGGCTCTTGTGTTAGTGAAGAGGCTTGATTCAAAGTTTTCTCGATAGAGGCTTTTGGTTGGGTATCGAAGACTGCATGGATCTCATGAACACTTTCCTCGGCTAAAATGTCCTGGTTTGTGTTTACTATTGGAAGAGTGGTTTGGGAATGGTTTGTTGAAGATTTTCAAATTCCGGTTGGCAGGGGCATTAGGATTATCGAGGGTTATATCGCCTGCGTCAACCATTTCCTACACTATGTTTTTCAACATCTTGCAGTTTTCATGACTATGTCCTTTTACACGGTGAAAGTTACAGAAGTCATTTTCTTTGTACCAGGAAGGTATAGCGCGGGTGGAGTCAAACCTGGAGTGAGGTTTAACAGGAGGCAAGGTGATAGCTCTGGCTTTGAGCAATTTTCCAAGATAACACCATAGGTTTCTCCCAAGGGAGTGTAATTGATGGGCTCTGCTTTAACTTATAGGTGGTTTTTGGTGGGGTATTAGACGGTGTTTGAGATTTAACCATCACCACGTGGACAGCTCCTTTTGATTTAGAAGAAGTGGACGCATGAGGAGTGGTGGTGTTTGGTTTATTGGTAGAGTCCGGAGTTCAGAAATTGGGGTTTTTGTTGCACAACCGCAATTTCTCTTCTTTTAAGGCTCGAATTTCTAATTTCCGAGCCATGGTAAAGGCTTCATCAAATCTGCAGAAAGTTTGAATTTGAAGAGTAGGAGAAATGTGCTTAGCACATGCCCGCGTAAAAAGTTCGATAAGTTCAGCTTGAGGCAAGGCATATGTAAGTTGGTTGATAAGGCCACGCCATCGTCTAATGAAATCTGCGATAGATTCGTCTTCAAATTGTCGGATGGCATAGAGGTCGGTGATAGATACTTTCTTAGCTATGTTAATGGAGAAGTGATCCAAGAAAGATTGGGCTAATTGGTTAAAAGAGAAGACTGAGTGCTGGGCTAAAGCACTGTACCACTCCAAGGCGGGTCCTGATAAGGACATGGGAAATGTGCTGAGTAACAAGGCATCATCATGGGCAATCAAATAACAAACATGTCTAAATGATCGTAAGTGTTGTTGAGGATCTTCTTTACTGTTAAAACGGGTAAAAATGTTTTGCTCAGAATGTTTCAGCTTCTGGGAATAGAGTTGCTTCTATCCTTTCATTCCTTTTAGAAACAGATAAGGGTTAGGACTAAGAGGAATACCTGTGGAATGTCGAGATGGTGTGTGTGTACCATAGAGAAAGATCAGCTTGACTATGAAGAACTCCTTTTTGTCTTGGAAGGAGTACCTGCAAATAAGAACACAAGCCCACAAGATTTTGATTAAACAATAAATGAGGGAACTGCCTTGGGCCCAGGAAATATAAAACTTCCTTTCGAAGGTGGTCAGTTCCCCTGCTGATATGAATTAACACAAAAGACTGTAAAATATCAATTAAATTATTTTGTTGAAACGGGTAGGGAAAGGCTGGTTTCTGGTTGTAGTCAGGATAACCGATACTGGTTACTAGTAACCGATTTTGGTAGGGTTTAGGATCTATAGGTTGGTTGTTTTGTGGGGTGGTTGTGCTGTAAGGTAGCTATGTTGTTTATAAGGCTGTTTTTATGGGTGATATTAGGAAATGAGGTGATGAGAGGTAAAAGAATGATAGTTAGATGCAATGGCACGCTGGGTAGTGGATTCAGGAATGGATTTATGAGGACTATGATTCAAAAAGCATAAGAAATGTTATAACAGAGGACATGTAAGATGTGACTTACTGGTTTTTGACAAAGATGCAAGTTGATCTCCTTTGCTGCAAACTCTTCTGGTTTCTCCACTCGTCTCTGCTCGATCAAGTCAAGATCTGGACTCTGTTGATCACTCCCAATGATCTCTGTTGATTTCAAAAATCCTTTAACCTTTGATTTTGGTTCGGGGAGCCCATTTACAGGGAACCGATGGCGGTTACGTAACCGACGGTGGTCGAGTAGGAACCAACATCGGTGAGGAAAAAGTAGGCTATTTTTAGTAAAATAGCCCACCTTCCCTGCTTTTCTCCCGAGAGATCAGTTGCGGGCTTGGTCAAGTGACTAGAAGGTCGGTTTTGGGTGTGAGAAAGGGGTCCTTAGTCATGGGTGTAGATGTGGACCAAGTTATAGGTCTTAATTAGGTTAGTTTAGGGTTAGGGCTAGGTCATGATGAGGTGGCAAAATGAGGTGGCAGGTATGGTGATGTGGATTTATCAATTACAAGGTAATTAATAAATAATTGTGTAAGGTTTAGGTGACGAGGTTAGGTTGCGAAATGAGATGCGGGTCACAAGGGGTCGTAAGACACAAATTTGGTGTCTACAAGTAGATATATGAGAAAGAGAGTAGATATAGGAGAAATCAGTTATAGTGGAATAGTGGATACCCGACCTTGGCCAATTCTTGTCATTGTGGAGTCAAAGTGCTAAAAATACATATCATTTTAACTGAATTTCACTTCAACTCCTTGTTCATCTCCTATTTTTTTGCATCTACATCTTCCAATTGCTTGTGTGATAGTTAGAACTACAAATGGATTTCTAGAGAAATATCTTCATTAAAACTCCACATTAGAATAATATGTATTTTTCTGCATACAAAATGGTAGACATGACTACTTTGTAGTTCCATTTGCATGTTAGATCATGGGATTAATTCAATATCATAGTGTAGCCTTACACATCTTAAAATGATAGAAATGCTCTAAGAACACCCTAGCTAATACTTTGACATGTAGTTTTAACAAGTAATACACCTTTTTTATTAGGAAACATTAGTTTTAAATGGATAATAATGGAATTAAAATAAAAAATCAATATATACCTTCTCCTTATCCTAAAACAAGTAAAATACCTCTTAATCGCACTAAAAAAATCATAAAACTTATCCAAAGGAGAAGAAAAAGTGTTCCTTTTTATGTAATTGATGAGGCATATAATGGCCTCATCAACAACCACAACGAAAATCACCCATTTGGTTTGAAAATAATGTTATACAACATGATATATTATATGAGCTTCTTGATAAGTGACTACTGGTTTTGTTACCTACTCATTATTATCCCCAATATCAGCTTAAAAACTAAATGGCCAAAATTTTCACAATTATCATGGAATTAATGGACATCATGGAAATGATTGTTATGATTTACAATGAAGAATCCAAATTCTTGAGTGTAAGGTATTTATTTAGTTTGATACATGGTAATATACTATGAAATAATCTCAAGTCCTTACATCTCAGTGGGTACCAAAATCTATATCAAATGAGTATATTATGACATTAAATGATACACCTTTTAATATATAATAAATTTTGTCCACTCACAAGGAGGATAAAAAATGCAATACCTCCTTCAATAGAGCCACTCTTAATGATATATTTATATCCTACTATTATGTAAACAATAATGGAAAAATACTAATTGATCATGAATAATTACACATGGTCTTAGTGTTAGGATTTATAAGGAATGCATAATCAACTGATTATAGATCCACAAAATAAATGCTAAAGATTATAGATTATAATGTGTGGATTATAGAATGTAATAACGAAAGATGAAATTAAATAACAAAGATAGATAACACCATGTTTAAGTGGAGAAACCCAAAAGAAAAACCCCACTCTAAAACCATTGTCTATATTAATAATCTCAAGAATTTAATCCAGCACTTTCACTTCACTCCTTGGTTCCACAAAATGATTGCAGAACTATTTCTCTCAATCATTCAATAAAAAAATCATCTAGAGGTATTCAAGTCTGATCTCAGTCTTAAGATGAGTCTGTATAAATGTAATCATTGATAATATCCAATCCCAAGAGAGATCACCCAAATCAATATGGGTGGATGAGTCAGTTGACTTGCTTCACTCTTAAATGTCGAAGATATTCATAATAAAGTTTGATGAAAAAACTTTTAATATAATATTGGGGCATACTGTAGTGGTATATATTCCACTTGAGATTATCACCCAAACTTTCTCGCTTAATGTTAAGTGGGAAGAAATGAAAAAAGACATGCCAAATTCCAAAGAACACAGATCCAAAAATCATCAAAGATGATTCAAGGTAGCATGTAGACAAGGGAAATCATACAGATCTTCCCACAAGAAATTCTTAGGACCGGTGCTTTATATATGAAGAATTATTTTAGATTATGGAGACTTTTATAAAATAAGGAATTCCAATAACTGATGCTTACAAGTAAACTCGCATACTGTGACTTGTTTACTTATTAAAAATTGGAGGAAGTATTGGAAGTTTACAAGGAACTACCTTATACATTTTCTCATGAGATTTACAGTTCACATATAATATTACAACCACGTGTAACCAATTCCTAAAATGATCAACTTGTTACATACAAGGTTAGTGGTCATGATCCACTCTTTAAAATCTAACCCAGGTCTTTTATAATAATCCATTAAGATGTGGCATCGTCGTGCACACTCCCCCTAAATGGAAACTCAGGTAGGCCCAACAAGGCACAAAACTTGTAATAGTTCACAACACACAATGGCTTGGTGAAGATATATACAACATGATCTCTGATGTCGAAATGGATTCTTTTTCAAGAGCAATCTAGCCTTCACATAGAAGAGAACAATTTACAACCACATAGCTTCCTTTTTTGCTTCAAGTGATGGCACTTGCATGAACATTTTTAACACAACATCAACAAGATTAGACTCAGAAGACATAATATAATAATGATATACATAACAACTAATCATGTTATATTACAAATATGTTTTAAAATTTTCAACATATTATGCTTCTTAAATATTTATTAGATGTAATTAGTATTGAAAATCTCTAATACAGACACAAACGCATCCCCAAGTGTCGTTTGATTTGCATACAATAATATTTTAGTAATCACATAAAATGTTTTATCAAAAAAACATATATATACCTCCAATCCATCTATTTTAATCATTTAACTAATGAGAAAAGACCTAATAGATAATCATATCTGAGTAAATAGTAAATTATGCAAGAATAATCATAGTGTGCACATAAAAATGATGATTTAAGCAAGATTTAAGCTTAGACATGTCATATATATGTTATCCAAAATACCCCCCTAGGATATTTTGATAACTTACTATTTCATCTTGGACTTGGGGTAGTACCAAATTAATCAAAGATGGGAAAATTAACACTTTAGAAGGGTTGCAGAAGTTCAAGACATTTCCTCTTCTCCTTGTAAATCCATTCAAGCCCACACTTAGAAGATACCCACCTTGTGAAAATCTCAAAATTGTCTAATTTTTCACAATTTTCTTCATTTCAAGTTTTCACGTCCTTCATGTATCAGATAATGTTGATCCATTAACATGTTCCATGTCATTAGTTTCCACACTTGAATCTTGAATTTCCTTGTTTCGGGTTTACCAACTTGAAAAATGGGGTCAAATTTCCTCCCTCCTCCTTTTGGGTTTCCATACTCTCTTGCATTGGAACATCACAACCCAAATGCACGTTTGGTGTAATGTGTTTTCAAGTTCTGAAACTTCTAAATTTATAGTGTTTCGAGGTTTCAAATTTCAGGATTTTAGGGTTTCAGAGCATCACGACTCAAAAGCATTAAAATTACATCCCAAAACCCAAAAATCTGAAATCTAGAATTTCGAAGGCGTATTACAGGAAATGATTTCTGACCTTATATTTCAGACATCGATGGGTGCAAAGTAAGGTCAAAATTTTGATGGCCTATTATTTCATGTTTTTAGAACTCTTCAACATCAGAGCATCGAAACCCAAACACATTTTTTCCACTTGTTTTCTGATGGTTGAAGTTTTGACAGAGACAGATCAACCACTCACATTTATTACATTATGGCAAAAAGATGTTAAAATGGCCATAAATTTCTCTCAAAAGCTTCATTTTTCCCAAAATTAGATTTTTTAGAAATCTCTCAGGATCCTCTACACCAAAAAATTGGATTTATTATTGTTAATGAGGTATTTTTTTTTTAAAAATGGGAAAAAAATCCTCCATTTAGAGGAAGATTTTCAAATAGTTCAACCAAAAAAAATGATGAGGTATGGTGCCTTGGCTTCTCCAACAAGAATAGTACCATGGAGAGATGGCCTTAGCAGGGTACCCATGCCTATTATAAATAATTCAATATATATGGTTATTGGGTGGAAGCAAGAATTTGGGTTCCCTCTATTCTCCCTCTTTTCTCTCTCTCATTTTCTATATATTGAAAAGTGATGCTCATTTGTAAGGGTTGGACATTTTCTACCTTTTTTCTCCCTTCTTCTTAGTTGTTGGTTAGTTTTTAGATCTCTAATCCTTCTCTTTAAGAATTGTAATGATGAATCATGCCTCCCTTTCTCAATGTAATTTTCAGTGCATTCTCATAAAGCAATAAAATTTCAGTTTGTGATAATTTTTTTATCCTTGTGTTTATTTTCTTGTCTTTCCTCTCCTTTAATTTTATAAGCATGGTTGTACATTTTATTGTTCTTATTAGAAGCTTAAATGATGATGAGTGTATGGAAATGGTGTTATGAGTTTTTTTGTGGTCTATGATTCTTTGCCATCATCTCAATCTTCATTTTCTCCCATCTTCAGCCACTAGAAAGTGTCTCAATCACCCTTCTCTTGGTGTTATCACCTTTGTAGTGTAGGATTTCTTCATTTTCATGTTCTTTCCTTCTCCCTAGTCCCTTAGAATTTATAGGATAGGATTATATAGTATATTTTCCTTCATTAGAATTGGCATTCGCTTAGATTAGGAAGAGGAACCAACCTACTCTAGATTGTTGTCTCAAGTTTATGGTCCCACACCTAGAGATAACTCCATGTTACCCAGTTACACTTATTTCCCAGATAACTCACTTGCAATAAATTAAGAGGGTGTTGTAATTTAGTGATAAAAATTCTGGAATGCTGGATGGGATATAGAGAATTTAATATTTCCATTATTATAAATATTGGGTGTGTGTCTTAGTAAAATTCTATCCCTTGGATGTTCTTTATCAACACATCTCGTGAATACTAGGATCCGAAATCACTGGTTTAGAATCCCAAGTATCTCAAATTCAAGAAAAGGATCCAAACATGGTCAAGAACTAGAGAAGAATGGATATTTGAATATTTGTAGCTATCTCTAGGTAGAGGTAAAAGATAAAGACAAGTTCAGAGATGTCCATCTCCACCAAACATAACTCTCTCTACACCTTCACCTAGTAGGAAATTTTTACAATCTACTAGAATTCTTAGAACAATCAAAATGGTTGCGAAACCACCACCAAATCCATTTACAAATTTCATAAGTAGCATTCCACCTTACCTTAATGCACATAATCTAATTTTAGTGGCATCTATAAAAAACATTCTATTTTTAAACGGAGAAAATCACACAACCCAAATTGACCATATCTAGGGCATTGCAAATGTCTGTGTTATACATGAGATTGATGATATGGATGTGGTAGTAAAACTTATTACTTCATCTTTTAAAGGAAAATCTCTACAATGGTTCATAATCTTAGCAGCAACATCAATTCATAACTGGAATGAGCTATACACAACTCTTTGTGGTCAGTTTGGAAAAAAGGGGGGATAATTTGTCTCTTTTGTAGCAATTGACCACAATCAAGAGAGCTCCAAGTGAACAAATGGAAGACTCCAACTTCAGGTTCTAAAGAATGTGAGATAGAATTCTAATTGTTGTGAGAACGATTGTTAAAGATGCATTCCTCTATTTCTTAAAAGATCTTAATTCTGACATAGCATTAATGATACAATCTATGGGAGGGAAAAATTACCACGAGCTTATAACATCTCCATTAGAGCTGAGAGTTACCTAATTCAAGCTAGTAAACTTACACCTAGGCCACCTATGCCTATTCATCCAGAAATAGGGAATCCAAGTTCTAGTCAAACACCTACATTAGCTCTCATCCCAACTCCCAAAAAGCAAATTTATAATGAAGCTTCTACTTCTTTTAACACCTCAGTTGAGATTCAAAAACTCAAGAAACAATTTTATAATCTAGGTAATGATTTGGTAATAATCAAGAGGCAACATGCCCAAAATTTCATACCATATCAGCCTCAGGCCTAACCAAATCAGTCTCCATTTTAGTCTAATAGACCTCCCTCTTAAGTTTCTAACTAAAATAAAGGACAACCTCAGGCTGCTAGACCATTTCATCCTTACAATCCTAATGTTTCCTCTTCATCAATTTCCCTAGTTTCAGTCCAGAATAACTTGGCACAGGAATATGAGTGGTATTTCCCTTGTGGGTAACCTCACAATCAAGAAACATACTTCAATGGTGCTCTGAATTAGAATTTGATAGTGAAAAGCATTAGTGATTCTTAAGAAATGAATCAAGAAGAAAATCAGTAGCAAGAAATTACTCTATAAGTACCTCCAAGTGACACTTCACTTGTGAACTGGAAAGCATGGGATTTCTGTAGGATACATCAATATTCTTTGCAGCGTGTGGAAGTGAACACATGGTCCATGAAAATGAATATAGAGGAAGGAAACTCAATAAATGTAAATTAATCTCAACCTCTTATTACACTGCAAGGATTTGGTAGCTCAAATACAGTCCCAAACTCACAAAACCAGCATAGAGTACTTATTGTAACAACTCATGTTCAAGAGAAGGGTGTGAAAAATAAAAGACAATAGAAGGATAGTCCATCTCTATTTAACATCATTGATCAAATGAAGAAAAAAATGTGATTATTTTAATGTGGGAGTCTCTAACAATTCCAAGACAAAGGGATTTGTTATACAAAGCCATGGAAAACTTATCCATTCCAAATCAAGTGCCCAATGACCAAGAAAAAATCCTCACTAATGAAACTCAACAAGAAGGAGGTCAATCAGGTAAAAATATGAAACCCCATCTATTCTACATATCTCTAATCATTTAGGACATTCTTACACATAAATGCATGATTGACTCAGGTGCAAGTAGCTCAGTGATGCCAAAGTAGATTGTAGATCAGTTGGGTTTAAAATATGAAACTATCTCTAAAGGCATAGTGAAATTGGATGATATGGTAGTGATAACTTTTGGAGTGATGAAAGGACTGAACCTTACATTGCATGCATTCCTAAATGTCATAGTTCCATAAGATATATCAATTACTTATCTAGCCCCACTCTTTTCCTTGTGCTTTTCTCATGATTTCACTATTAAGATTGGCAGGTAATTATTTACTTATTAAAAACACATAAGGAGTCAAGGCTATTGTCGGGACATAACCTATTGCTGCTTTCCACATTGATCCTTATGTACCAATCCAAATCAATGTCAATTACTCAGCTTTTGATAAAAAAAAGACTACTAAAACACTCCATAAATAGTTACTAAAGTTGGAGGCATTCCAGATTTAACATTGGATGAATGGGAAAACAAGAATCATGGCTATGATCCTTATAGGGAAATGGAAGAAGCTGAGTTTGGTATCTATTTCCTACATGAAGAAAACACACTTCCTCCTAGTGTCGCCAAACTAGATGACGAAGATGAGAACAAAGTCGGGCATATGTTATTTGACTGTTAAAGGAGTAAGCAAGGTGAAAAAGGAGGATCAATGCTTATATCTCGCAAAGGTAACAAGTAATACTTATCTTTCTGATTTTGATTAAGTTATTCTAATAGTACAGCTGAATATGAAGCCTTAATCCATGGATTACACTAAGAAAGAAAGAAAAATATCAAGAACTTGCAAGTTTTTTGGGACAGTGAGCTATAAAAATTGGGTATGGGATCTCATTGAGGATTTCAAGGTATTTAACATAAGTTCCATACCAAGGACAAATAATGAAGCTACAGAAAAGCTTGAAGTAATTGGGGAAACATTTGATGTGGTTGAAAGCATCAAGAAAGACCAAGAGTAACCTCATATCAAAGTAGTAGTAAGACTAGGTCTTCCACACAATAACACTAGTTGGAAATTGTTTGAAAATGACCAACAAATCATTAACTTCCTACAAGAAGAGGTTGTGTTTTCTTCAAGAAACTAGGATAAATTTGAGTAGCAGTATGGTAACTAAGTAGTCTAGTTGAGAACAAACAAACTCCTAAATTTTTTGGTAACTCTAAGGTCAATCTTCAATCCTAATGACTAGTTTCAGAAGGAGAAAGAAAACAACACGCTCAAGGGAGAAGCAAGGAAAATTTTAAGGGACCCACCTGAAAAAGAATTATAGAAATTATGGTGAATATGGTCAAAATAAAATTCGTTAGGTTGGAAAATTATCTAAAATCAACATTTGTGGAATTGGTGAAATATAATATGTTTTTCTAAGTAAATTGTAGATGAAGTGGAGAATGAAGAAAAATGATTTGTAATGAAGGATATTTCTTGCACAAAAAACATTTTAAGTCCAAATAGAGGTCTATCATGTGTCCCTTGATTGTCACTCTACCTCGCATAACCACAGATGTAGACACCTAAAATTGGTTAACCAATTTAGTGTCCCCCACATTCGTCTACCTTCTCAGGTAACCTGGGCCACCTTTGTATAATCACTTTGGAGTATTAATTAAATTAAACATCTATCCTAAGTTTATTATACCCCATTGTGTTTTACCCCATGGATAATTAAATATTAACTATTTAATTACACTTTTTACATATATCTTAACCGCTTATCTACCCCATATCAATTCTATCCATCTATCCCCCCTATTTTTCTTCCCCCCAAACCATGTAGTGGGATATTTCCCGTATTTGAGTCAGAAGGATACACTTTCATCTCTCCAAAAAATGTCATTTTGGCCATTTCAGGAATCTGTTTCCTGATCAGCACCGACTGGTACTCAGTCGATGCCAATTTTTTAGAATGGAACCGATTGTACCTCGGTCAGTGCCGATTATAAATACAGGGCCAAAATTTAGTTCTGCTTAGACAAAAAGAATGATGAGAGTTTTGAGCATCATCTATCAAGTGAAAGTGAATTCTATCCAGATCAATCCCTAAGAGGAGTACCGTTACTCTGCTCCTACAACATCGAAATCGTGAGCCTCCATCGATCTCTTGGTGACTTTGTTCCTACATCTAGCGAAGGTGGAGCTTTGTCAGTATCCCTACAACTCTTACAGATCTGGTGGACATTGATGATCTAGCCTTCATTGTCCATTTCTCAACCTTCCTACAATTTGCCCCTAGTCAACTCTGACCAATGCCAGTCAATGCCGATTGATCCTAATCGACGCCGATTCACCCAATCGACACCGATCATCCTGCAGACAAGTAAAAGAACTCAGGTAACACAAATCCAGCATTGTTTTCATAGTTTCATGTTTTCTGTTGCTTTTTGTCCGCTGTTTACATAATGTTTGTCACTTTTAATCAAAAAATCTAGACATTTACTTACATATTTTATAATGTACACTTCTTTCTTTAATTGAAAATGTGGATTGACATCCACCGAGGGAGCTTATCACTTCCCGGACCTGCTTCTTGGGCAGTCCACCCAAATATCTTTTAACGCTGTCTTTTTCTGTCAAGTATTTGTGTCCCATAGTTTTCTTAGATCTACATTACAAGATTGCTTGTGTGCACCCATTTTGTCTACATCGGCTTTCTTTGTCACCTACATCTTCAGATCTGGTCTTATCTATCAGGTATTTATTTCATTTGAGTTTTTCAGGGTTTTTGTGTTTAGTTTGGTACATTAACTTAGATAGGTAATTAGCGCAGAAATTCTTGATCTACATTCTGGCACGCCCGGTGGGACCCCAACCAAAGTCCCCTATTGGTAAGTTCATTTCTTTTCTAGTTTTGAGCTTTTGTTCTTTTTCTTCATTGACTTTCATCAGTTTTCCTTAAGCCTTTCCTTCCTTCATTTTGGTCTTGCTTCTTTCGATTGTAATTTGCAAAGTCAAAGTTGTTTCTTTTTTACAAATCTAAATCCCAATTTATATTTCAAAGATTATATTCATTTGATTTCAAGATTGCATTTTTTCATCTCTTTATGCAAAATTGTTAGTTCCTTGAAAGTTTTCTAGTTCCTTAAATAGAAATTTTCATTTTATTATTACCTGGATATATATTTCTAGATTTGTTTGTGTGTTTTCTTAACCTTTTCTTATGGATCAATTTGCTTGTTCATGGGATTGTTCAAGGGGAAGAGCTCAACAACACGCTTTTTGAAGTCCACACACCTTGGAGAGCTAAATCTACAGGCATTCCTCTTTTATGGTGTTTTCTCCTTTTTAAGAACATAAAAAATAACTTGTTTGTTTGTTTTCTAGCACACTCAAACATTTCGATTTTTGTGCTTAAAAAGAATTTAATCACATTTGGGAAAGAACTTGTTTGACTTGTCTTCATTGCAATCCAACACTTCATTTTTAGTGCTTAAAAATAACTTCTTCTTTTTCATTTCTACTGTATGTTCTTCATCTAGTTTTCTAAATAGGTTAGAAAATTGATCAAAATCGGTAGTGACATTATTTTATTTTATTTTTAACCATTGCACACAAAGCCAAAATCACTAGGTATTAAGCATTTAAACAAAAATTCCTTCCCTAGCCTTGCCTACTTGGAAGTGACATCCAAGAGGAAGAGCCTACACGGTACTCTGGCCACGCTATAAATTCACGAAAGTTCTAGTATATATTGGCAAATCACCTGACTCCCTTATCACAGTGGTGTGTGAAGTGCGGGGGTAGGCCCCTATATCAAGCCATGTACTGGTCTTTTACTGAAGTGCCTTCAGGACTCCTCACCAAAACATTCCCCAAACCATCCTTAGTTTGGCTATCTCAGTAGTTCCTGTTCTAAAAATCCTTCCCTAATATTTTTTTTCTTAAAAGCATGAAAAATTAAAAGAGATAATCACCCACGCTACTTGAATTGTCTGTGCATTAGTTAGGTCAATCTCCTTTTTCTATATTTCAACTTATTTATGATGGTCATCACCCGATTACAATCTAGAAAAATGGCTCAACTGGCCCCTTCTTCATCCAAGATCACCACTAATGTGGATGTTTCAGCACCCCTCCGGTCTTCCTCGGGATCGTTGTTAGTTGGTTCCCCATCTTAGTCATATAATCCTTTCTATCATCCTAAAGTGATCCCATCATGTCCAGCTTCCCCTAGTCCTTTTGAGGTATCATCTGCTTCTGATATAGAATATGTTCCTCGCAGAGATCTTGAATTTCAGGCACTCCTTGATCACAGTCTGGTAGCCCTTATGGAATATCTAGTGCATAAGTTTGTTTGAATATCTGATCAGGGACCACCAATCCAACAAGTTTACGATTATTCTCATGAACCATCCTAGGATTTTATAGAACAGTTAGCATACTTTTTCTCACCTCGAAACATAGAAGAGGGTGGCACATCTATGCCTCCTTTTTCTCTTCCACCGACCATGTCGACTAGTTCCCAAATGATCTTGCCTATCCCTAGTGCCGTGGCTACCTCGGCTACTCGGCAACCTACTTTTGAGAGGCCTTCTTCTTTAGCTATGATGGGTGCATCCACACTCTCACAGATTACTTTTAATTCTTATATGTCATTTATTGCGTCTTAGGGTTAGTACCTCTCTATGAATCAACCCCCTTTTATGAGTCAATCGGTTCCTTCTTCTCGTCCTCTAGTTGGTATTTCTTCCAATGCTCCAGTGACAGTGACCTTTACCCATCCTCTGGCGTCGGCACCATTAATAACCAATCTAGTAGTCAAAATCCTCATTCAGACTTTGTTCCCCACCATGTCTAATCAAATCAACACCCATGTTCCTCAATCCATTTCGATTCAATCGACAAGTGTAGGAGTCCACCAATTACAGGCTCCTTCTTTCATTCAACCACATTTCTCTCAACAACTTGTCATCTCACAACCTATTTATACGCAGGCTCCTTCACAACAAATACCTCACCAGGCATCACCCATAACACTTGGTTATTCCTCTTATCATCTTGTTAATCAGCAGATGAATCCCCCGTTAACACCTCAACAAAATCTACCATTCGCTTCTTATGCAAGACATACCAACATGCCTCCTCCTCAATCTGACGTCGTCCAAATTCTTTTCAAGAAAATTACAGAACTAGAAGCCTCCACCAAAGGGGCTTGCCCTTCATACTCTTTTGAAGAAGTGTGTAATGAACCGATTCATCCATCAGTGGCTTTTAAGCCTTATCCTCCCCAATGGGAACTTTCTAAGTTCTCAAAATTTCATAGTCAGGAAGATCCTCAATAGCTCCTGTGAGCGTTCAAGCATGCTTGCTACCTTATAGTCTAGGATCAGGAGCTTATGCTCTGTACCTTCCCGATGTCTCTAGCAGGGCCTACTTTAGATTGGTATAATAACATTCCCCAACACTCCCTGTTTTCTTTCTCTCAATTAGCTTATATTTTTTTTGAAAACTTTTTAATAAATATCACACATAATATCTCAATTACAGATCTTTATAACATTCGTCAATTCAATGACGAGTCTATTGTAGACTTTGTCGCTCATTAGAGAGGTATAATAAATCAATTTTCTTTCTCCCTCCCTTAATCTCAACATATCGATTTGTTTACTCGATCTTGCGCTAATCATATTTCTTCCACTTTATGGATTCAAAACTTTCACACATTTGAAGAATCCTTTACGATGGCATGTAAACTTGAGTCCCGTGCTGTTAAACAAGGGAAGTTAAAAATTTGCTCTAAATCTAAACTAGATTTTTCTCGGTTTACAAAATCAAACTCTTCTGCATCTAACAAAGACAAGAATCAGGGGTCCACCAATGCTATCATATTAAAAAAAATCACGAGCTGATAACACTTCTAATCAAACACCACGAAGAGACTCTTCATATTCTCAAAAAGGGCCCTCGTCATCTTGATCTTTTACTTCGTTGGGGGAATCATATGCATCTATCTTAGAAAAAAATGTTGGAAGTTCACATGATCGAACTTCCCCCTATTAGAAATTTTGATGAACACTAAGAACGACCCTTTTGGTATAGGGAAAATGACTTTTGTCGTTATCATAGAACTAAAGGCCATGACATTGAACGATGTCAAACCTTCAAAAATCTTGTCCAAAAATTCATTGATAAAGGCGAGCTCATTCTGGATAACCTAAATGCTCCACCAAATCAATCACTTGATGTCTTTAAACAACCTTTTCCCAATCATTCACCAAACAATGATGCTTCAGGGTCTCAAAAACCAAACACTCATACTATCAGCTTCATCTCTACTAAATAATATTCTTCTAAACCTAAGCCATCTATGAATACGTCGACTAAATCAGAACTTCCTCCAGCTCCATTAATCTCTGAGATTCCGCCATCTTCAGACAATTCGTCTCTGAATATTTCTCCATTGTTAAAGATGGATTCATCTCTCTCTTCCTCTTTGTCTGATCTTCCATCCATGCCAGAGAAAGTTTCATCCTCATCTATCTCATCGTCAGACACTCTTTCGATGCTTGAGGCATTTACATCTCTTCAAGTTTCCACAACGATTACATCTACTTTTGCTTCTCCTATTTTCACCGCGACTATGCCATTGGTGAACATACCTATAGTCATACCAACTTCTCTACCAATGGAATCATCTTCGATTTTGACTCTTCATGTTTCCTTTCCTACAGTAGTTTCACCCATAATTACTGTATCGGAAGTATCTTCCTCAAGGGGCACCACTTCTTCCATAACCGATGTTGCCTTGCCTACTAAGGAAAAATCTAAAGAAGTAGCACCGGAACCTCAACTTTTGGTTCCTGAACTTAAACCAAGACAACTAAAGTCTAACGTTGCATTATCAGTACCTCACAATCTACTTCCCCTAAAAAGGTTGTAATCACCTTATGTGGTCGAAGTTGTCACTATCCCTGAAAAAGGAAAACCAATATTTCAGACTATAAAGACTCTTGGTGCCCTCCCTCAAAAATATCTCTCCATGCCTCATAAAATATTGGATTTATCCACTGAGAAGGCGTCGTCTTCCAGAAAACCATCTCTGCTGGTGTCTCGTAAAGTCGATTTACCCACTAGAAAGGTGTCACCTTTTTTATCAAGACCATCATCTTCATCACCAAAAGCCAAGGCACCCTTTTTTTCCTCCTATCAGACCTATTTTGGGAGCTCCTCCCTCATCTAAATCAGTCTTATCTAAATCATCATTTGTTCTGACCAAGCAACATTCTTCATCTCTGAATACCACAACGCTTGTCACATCTTCGTCTTCTTCAAAATCTATCTTAGGAGCTCCTCCTCCACCAAAGTCAATCTTGCCTCACTTACTTCCATCTCAGGCGCCCAAGGCTGCTTCTCCCAATGTCCAAAAAAACAAAATGATCCCTAAAAAGACTATCAAACCAGACATGCAGATTCTTTTACCTCGATAGTCTGCTAAGGAGAAAGAGGCACCTTCATCATCTCTGTCCTCATCTGTCTACCAGATTCTAGACTAAAATTCTTCACCAGCTTATCCAATTTTCATCTATATCTCTTCCTCTGATCAAACCCTATAATCATAAAGGAGTAAAACCTTCCAGGTTCTAACTCTGATTTGATTTGTGCTTACCACCACACTCTAGGTCATGACACTGAGGGATGTAAAGCCCTTCAATCTATCGTTAATAGCCTCTTGAAAGAAAGTGATCTTCTGCTAGAAGGGGAGGAGGAACAAGTGTCTCCTGTCATCTCAACTACATCTGAGTCTAAATGGTCTACCCAAACCTCTAATTTCTATTAATTCCACTCTGGATGATCTTCCACCTTCTCAAATTGACACAATTCATATCGCCACTAGAGCACAATAGTATGGTAATCCATCATCATCTACAGTATATCGAGCCATGGGTTGTCATTTCTGTGGCCCCTGAAGGAGTTCCTCCTTCCTCATTAGCCTCGAGACCTTGGGTATCTATTCATGCTTCACCTCGGGCTCCAGTTCCCGTGTCAGTTGAGGAGAGTGTTATGAAACAACTCACCCATGCTCCGATCAAAATGTCTCTTTTTGACCTCATTTAATAATCTCCACAGCATTGCCAGGCTCTGATTGATAATCTGCATCGCCATATCGCAGTGAATTTAGATGAGCCCCAGCCTTTTGAGATGGTTTTTGGATTGAATAGACCATGTCAATCTACCATTTCCTTCAAGGATTTTTTAAATTCCCCCCCTTTCTTCCGAGGATTTAGAGGCTCCCCTCTTTATCATAGTTCAAATCAACAACACTACGTTAAAATGCACTATGATCGATAGTGGTACTACACTCAACATCATTTCCTCTCACACATTCAAGAAACTTAAGTTACTAAAGAACGTAGTGTCACCACCACCTTTTTCCCTTCGATCATTTAACGATCAGCTGGCAGTTAGTTTAAGAACTATGGTCCTGCCCATTCGGGTAGGTAAGAAACTGCTTCAGGAGTTTTTTTACATTGTTGAAGGGAAATTCCACTACAATATGATCCTCAGATGCTCCTGGATTCATACAATGCTATTGCATCCCACCAACCCTCCATCGATGCTTAAAATATCAGTATGAGAGTAAAATCTATACTCATCCAGGAGATCCTTTTCCTTCCGCACAATACGACATGATCACAGGGTCTGCCCCTCCAAAGGAGAATTCTTGTTCTCATGATGAGGCTTCATCCTCTTCCATACCTATAACAAAACTACCAAATTTACAAAATCTAGAAGAGACATTGCAGCATTTTTCACTAGGAGAGCTTCCTCTTCTCTCTTTTGACGCCCATCTCAAACCTAATGAGTATGGTAGACTAGACAAACAACCTGAATATCAGCCAAGTCTTGGTCACATCGTCACCATTGGTCTGCCCAATCAACAGAATAACTTCATTTATGGTGGTCTTGATACACCTTAATATCATCCTAGATTCTCCCCCTAGGGCCAAACCCTATTCAGCAGGGTTTGATTGTTTTACAGAATCCCACATTCACAAAAACTTATTTATATCAATGCACGTGGAAGGGCTTCGGCCTGGGAAAGTATGAATAGGGTGTGCATGACCTCGCATCCATTCCAACTCTTAAACCACATCAAAAATTTGGTTTAGGATTTAAACCCTCTCTCAAAAGCCACCATCACCATTCTCGATGAGCCTCTTTCCATTGAGGAACCATCTTCTCCCACCATGTCAGAAGCATCACTTGATGTGGATGATGCACAATTTCCATCCTGCATCTGACTTTTTTTTTTAGTCAATACCATTTCCATAGGTCCATTGACCTATAAAACTAATGGTGAATCCACTTCCATACCATTAGTATTCCCTAAAATAGTTGGAGACGACTCTCCCACTATCAACACTATTCACTGTGTGGATGATGATTTTGTCCTCACCTATCTGGGGGCAGAGGATTCCTATCTTCCTAAAACCATTCCTTCCGATACATCTACACTTATCAAAGAAGCCACTGTCGACCTTAATATAGGGACTTCTAAAGACCCTCGCATCATTAAGGTCGGCCAATCTCTTAATCCATAGGAGTTAGGAGACTTCACCACCTTTCTTTCCAACCATCACCAATATTTTTCTTGGTCATATGAAGATATGCCAAGACTCGATCCTGATATCGTGGTCCACAATATCGTTACTCTTCCAGAAATCAAACCAGATTAAACTAAAAATTACGTAAAATGCATCCTCGTGTAGCCCTTCTTGTTAAAGAAGAGTTGCAGCGCTTACTTTCTGCTAACTTTATCCAACCCATTGACTATCCACAATGGGTTTCAAATGTAGTACTAGTAACCAAAGCTACTGGGAAAATTTGAATTTGCATCTGACTTCTGGGATCTTAATCTTGCTTGTCTAAAAGATGATTTTTCTCTACCTAATATCAACCAGCTCGTGGATTTGACTGTAGGTCTATGAGATGCTTTCTCTTATGGATGGTTTCTTAGGACATAATCAAATTATCATCGCACTATAGGAGCAGCATAAGAATTCCTTCATAACTCCTTGGGGGAATTTTTGTTATCGTGTCCTGCCTTTCGGTCTTAAGAATGCAGAAGCAACATATCAACGAGCAATGACCCACATCTTCCATGATCTCTTACACAAAACTATGGAATATTATGTCGATGATCTCCTTGGTAAATCCAAACGCTGTCAGGATCATATTTTCATTCTTGCACGTCTCTTTAAGAGGCTCAATCATTTTTGTCTTCACCTAAATCCATCTAAATGCGTGTTTAGCATTCTCACTGGTAAACTCTTAGGCTTTATCATTTCTATTAGGGGCATTGAAGTTGATCCCACAAAAATAAAGGCTATCCTTGAGATGCCTCCCCCTTCTAACTTAAAGATAACTTTGTGGTCTTTAAGGACGCCTTCAATCAGTGCATCATTTTATCTCGCAACTATCGGACCGTTGTCAACCTTTTCTTCATCTCCTTCGTAAGAATGTTCATTTTGAATGGGATGAGCATTACCAAAAATCCTTTGATGATCTCAAAGCTTATCTTCTTTCTCCACCTGTGCTTACACCTCCATGTGAGGGGGATCCATTTTATATTTATATTTCTATGACGGATCATGCTTTTGGAGCCATGATCTCGCATCGAGATGCTAGCGGTAAAGAACAAGCCATCTATTATATCATTCGCACTCTTCATGAGTATGAGACAGGCTATTCCGAAGCTGAAAAAATGTGTTGTGCTCTCTTCTTCACCAATTGTAAAATTCGTCACTACCTCCTTAATCAAAAAACTTATATTGTTACAAGTGTCAATCCACTCAAGACAATGCATGTGAAACCCTATCACAATGATTGTATCACTCGTTGGCTCATGCTCATGACAGAGTTTGATCTCGAGTTCATCTCACAAAAATATATTAAGGGTCAGGTCATTATGGATCAATTAGCTGATACTCCTCTTCCAGACACTCAAATTACCCTTGCTCAATTCCTAGATGAGTACATCCAACAAAGTGATTTTGGTCTATCTCCATTTAAAATAAAACTCTTCTTTGATGGGTCCAAATGTCAGTAAGGGGAGGTGTAGGCTTCGTAATGATTCCTCCTTGGGGTGCACCTATCCCGGTCGCACACAAGCTTAACTTTGAGTGTACCAATAATATGGCTGAATATGAATCTCTTGTTTTCGGTCTTCAAAATTCCATTAATCTTGGTGATCACCATATCAACATATTTTGTGATTCTAAGCTCATCATTAATCAATTCACTGGTGTCTATCAATGCAAAAATGATATCCTTCAAAAATATTGCGATATCATTCTCTTTCAACTTTAATCTTTTGATAAATTTACTATCCAAGCTATTCCTTGCACTGTGAACTAATTCATAGATACAATGGATTCTTTAGCCTCACTTATTCCAGATTTTACTAAAGACTCGCAGCTTTATGTGGTTATTCAGTGTTTAGACCAATCCTCTCATCTCGGGCGGTTGACTTCAATCAACGCCGTCACAACCAATACTCAAGATGAGTGGTATCGGCACATTTTTGATTATCTATCTCGTTCAGTGCTCCCTCTTGATCTAACTTCCAATGGTAGAAGATATGTTATCCTACGTGCTAATCGCTATACTATTCTGGGTGGAATCCTCTACAAATGTGGTTTTGATGGTATTTTATTTCGGTGCCTCAAAACCCCTGAATCATCTAAAGCTATCCAGGAAGTCCATGACGGTATCTGTGGTGGACATTTTAGTGGCTTGGCTGTAGCTAAATGCATCTTATGTTTAGGTTATTATTGGCTTTCTCTTAATCAAGACTATTGAAAATACACTAAGAAATGTGTCAAGTGTCAACAACATTCCAATCTTACACATATCCCTATTCAGGCTTTTCTACCTGTAATGGATTTGTGGCCTTTTTCACAATGGGGTCTTGATCTCATCGGTCTCATCAATCCTCACTCTTCATAGTGTCATCATTCTATCATTACTACCATAGAATACTTCACTAAGTGGGTGGAAGCTATTCCTCTTTTATCAACCAAAGCTAAACCCATTGTTGATTTTGTCTATCAACACATCATCTGCCACTTTGGTGTCCCACAAAAACTCATCACAGACAATGGTAAATCCTTCAAAAACATCAATTTATAGAACCTTTGCGATGGGTTTAATATCAAACTCAACTTTTCTTCTCCATACTATCCCCAAGCTAATGGCCAAGCTGAGACTTCCAATAAAACTTTGCATAATATACTCGCAAAGGTAACTAGTAAAGCTGGTAGGGATTGGCATTTACATGTCCCTTTTACTCTCTGGGCTTATTGGACTAGCATTTGTACTCCTACTAGTGCTACTCCCTTCTCTCTCATCTATGGGTCTTTGGTTGTCTTTCCTTTGGAAGTCCAGATCCCATCTCTTTGTGTCTCTCTCAGAGAATTTATCTGTGATGAGGACTATCGTCAAAATCGTTTGGCGCAGCTTGAGTTGCTCGATGAGTGGCATCTCAATGCTCTTGAGCATCATCAAGTCTATCTTAAGTATGTCAAATGTGCTTATAACAAGCACTTGCAGCAACGTGACTTCAAAATTGGTGATCTTGTTCTTAGAGAAAACCAAAATGTCACTACACTAGAATGGAGTCAGCGTGGTAAGTTTTCTCCTAACTAGATGGGTCCGTACGTATTTACTCATGAATATGGGTCCAGGGCTTATCGTCTATCTTCCAAGGATGGTGTACCTGAAATAGAACCTCTTAATGCTTTGCATCTAAGGCCCTTCTACTGTTAAAATATATCTTACACGCTCTTGGTCCCAAAATAGATCTTTCATCCATCTACAACCAGTCATATATTTTGTAGTGATTTGAAACTATGTGGTTCTCCACGTTATTTATTTCTATACCTTAAATATGAGTATCATGGCTCTACTCATGGCATTTTTCTTATGGATATGTTCCTCCTCATGGTAGGAACACCTTAATCACTACTTCATCTATGCTGAGTGTTTATCTTAATCGAATCTACTCAGGGCATAAGTACGTGTTTGTATACATTTTCTTCCCCTCTCTCTGATCTATTTGGTATAAACTCAGCTTCTTCCAAAGCTTCAAAGAAAGAAAAAGAAAAAAAAAATGCAGATGATGCTATCCTAATTCCAAAAGATAGACTGATCCCTCGAAGGACACCTATCCATGCCTTATCAAATAAATTAAAAAGTATAGACCATTCCCTTGAAGGATGGCTACTACCAAATTCAATACAGACCGCTCCCTTGAAGGATGGATGTTTATCTCATGGAATTTTTAAGCTTCTCTCATGGATCAACCTTTGTAATAACGGACTTCCCCTTCAGCCAGTTTGTTCACTTTTTAGCATCACTGAAAGACTTCCCGTATCGATTAGTCTTTCTATACCTAGCAAACTTCCCGCATTGATCAGTTTGCTCTTCTATCAAAAAAAAATCATGAAGATGAGATATAAGACCTTTTTCGATCATATGGAGAGACTTTTGTCCTAATATGTGCACATATTTTGTCCTTCATTTATTTTGACGAGATACATACTTCTCGTTCCATTTATCTCTTAGATCTGGTTTGTGACTGACTAGTGTTAGGTTCATTTTATCTATGTTTAGGGCCATATGTGCATCATCTTTCGGTTTCCTATCAAAGTCTCTATTTGTGGTTGGTTAGGGGCCTAACTTATTATTCTTTTTCCTATCTAGGTGTATGGATTTTTATCTTCTAAACAAAGATAATATCATTACATCCTTTTTTGTCATAAGGAGCATGTCCCATTATTATTTGTTGTTGTTCATCCAATTAAATTGACATTTAACATGTTAATTTAATCAAATCTATCGTCTATTTATACTCATCTTATCTACTTCATCTAAAGCACATCAAAGCATGTATTAAAAACACATGTGAATCTATCTATCTATTTCATTCAGATTAAATTAACATCCTAAACATGTTTAGTTTATCACTCTATCAATCACATCAAATCACATCACATCTATCCATCTATCCTCTATCAACATATGTCTATGTCCATCAAAATTACACTGCATCTGTCTATATCTATCAAAATTAAATGCATAAGTACAATCAAATAACACAAAAATGATGAATATATATACATGAGAGTCTGTACAAAAAAGAATGGATGGCTTTCAATCAAGCCATCTATGTCATACATCAAAAATGCCTTCAAAATCGAGGCTACATCAGTATATTGACACAAAAATAACATATCAATATAGTAAAGTTGGATAGGTGGAGGACACTATCTCCTCCACCCTCCTATGGCCTAGGTTGTCTCTCTGAGCCACCTCCTATCGAGCTAGAAGCACCTACTGCTAGGGCCCTACCACCACCTCGATCTCTCCTGGTACTCGCATCCTCTGATGCACCACTAGCTACGGTTGTCGTTGATCTCCTCCTCACACCGTAACGAGACACATCAAGGGCATGCCATGCCAAGGCATCCTCATAGTATCTCACCTCGGTGAGGAGAGCCTGATAGGTGCTCAGATTCACCATACTGGGTGCTCATAATGGCGTTGCTGCTACTATTGTTGGTGGCCCTCCTGATGTAGAACCCTGTGACCTAGACTCTGAAGTGGTGCATGTATCACCGTATTTGGCCCTGAGGGCCTCTCTGTGCCTATGGTAGTGATCTCACTGTTGTATCATTATATCCTACTCTTGACGTGTGGTATCCCTCTCCAATATCAATGCATCCCTCTCCTCTGTCAGGGCTATAATCTCCTCGAGGGTAGCCTGGTGTGCATGTGTCAGTACAACATGCTCTCCCTCTAGTCTCTTCAGCACTGCAGCTATGTCCTCCTCATCTACATCTATGGATGCTAGAAGGTGTCATGGTAGAACTATGGAGTACCATGCCATGTAGCCATCATCCACTCCTACATCATCATAACTATCTGTGGAAGGTGGGGCCTCCCTAAGTGGATCTGCCGAGATCAAAATCAATAGATCAGTCTCTCTGCTATCCCGCCTGTATGTCATATATGTGGTCGGGACCGTCTATACTAAACCGAACTGCCTCAACACCCGTATAAATAGGACATGCTCCCACATATCTAGTGTATGGCCCCTAACCATCTTGCTCTGTCTCGGCTCCATCAGATGCGCATCCTGACTAGCCCATGTCGTGTAGACCTGATATGGTCTCCAAATAACATGCTCTAGTGTCAGCGTCCTGAATCGCTCAGTATACCACTCTACATATATCCCTGTATCTCTCGAGGCCATGTCTACCCTCCATCACCAAAATCCATAATCAAGGTCCCCCTCTGCTACTGGCATCCATAGAAGCCCTGATGGCCTGTTCATTGCTATATGCTCATATGCCTAGCAATGGAGCACAAAGCTAACATCAATACCTGTTTGCTTACTTGTGGTGTACATCCACAACTCATGATATATCTGTGCTATTAGGGCATCGGAAAACGTGAACACCTTCCTGAACTCCAGGATATCACAAACACAGTCTAGTAAAAGCAGTGGAAATCTCCCACCTCCTGAATTTGGTAGAGAAAAATAGGAGATCGCCATCTAAATCAATGCTATCCATTTGCTCCTGGCATCATTCTGTCTATAATATAAGACTATCCTCACCACCCTAGACACTATCTCTGAATCATATGCACTATCTCCATACAATCATCCCAAGGACCTGTACTGCTTCTCTCATGGCGTGGTCTCTATCAGGTCCCCGGTGATTAGCAACCTCAGGATTCTATATATGTCCTCATGGGTGATGGTCATCTCAACCATCCTAGACCAGAATGTGCATGTCCTGTTATCCCATCGTTGTATCAATGCCCACATCAACTCTACATCTCGAGGCACCCATCAGAAGTAACAGAAGCTCCCGAGCCTGGATAGCTCCAGGTGATGCCAATCAATGTCTGTCACATCAAGGAGAATGGTCTCCAAAAGCTCGGGAATAGCATCCTACATATGTAACACCTCTCATGCCTGCATCCATGACATCAAGAGTGGTGTTAGCTACTCATTTATTCAAATAACAACATCAAAAACAGATTCTACCACTTTCTCAGTCTAATCACTCCAATCGGCGTCGATTGAGTTTAATCGACGTCGATCTAATTTAGTCAACGTCAATTGAAATTCCAATCGGTGCCAATTGAACCTAATCAGCGTCGATTTTTCCAATCGACACCGATTGGGAGGCAGAGTGTCCAAAACACTCTAGCCTCCCACTTATTCCCTTTTTTCCTAAAAACTTGCATCCTAGTATGCTATTTAATGGTAAACATATACATGAGACTAAGGTAGATCCACTTATCCTAGGTCATGTCTTCTTCTACTTCTGACTGCTCCCAGAGGCTTCCATGTTGCTCAAAATCAATTTTTGATTCTCTCTAAATCAATCGTCACGATGTAAATAAATCGTTCACATTTCCTTTTCTCATATTTATATGGGTTCAGTACAGTCGGTGCCAATTTTTATGATCGACGCCGATTGGTTTAGTCAACGTTGATTTTGGCTTAATCGATGCCGATTGAGGCCAATCATTGCCAATTGATTGCAATTTTGCCTTTCCACGTCACTTTCTTCCATCTCCTCATCTTTTTACTAGTGTTGATGATCATTAATATGCCCTGAGTGTTGCCTTTTGGCACATACTTTCGATATTATCACCCATTTTGAGTATGTTCCATGTAAATGGGTCACTCGCATTGGTGGAATCCTAAAGATAGCGGGTCTGTAGGCACTAACGTCATCTGGTTCATAGACTGTCTGGTTGTACCTACCAATGTGTCACTATTTAGTTACTACTATTCTGCAGCCCTCCTTCCACTCACGGGTCTATAGGTACTAACGTCGTCTCATATGTAGACCGTATAGCCTACCCTACTAATGTGAGGTCCTTAGGTTGTTGCCTTTTTTATTGTTTTCATGCATCATCAATAATCAAATTCACTCCAGATATCTAGCTGGGGCATCCTGCATTCTCATCTACCTTTTTCAAACTCGGGATTAGTTGGTCTTTTAGGATTCATCCCATCCCTAGTTTGAGGGGGATCACATCATCACCTTTTTTTTTTCTTTCTTTCTTCCAACTCCTTGTTTTTGTCTTGTAACTTTTCTTATCGTAAGTTACTCAACAAAAAGGGGTAGAATGTAGACACCTAAAATTGTTTACCCAATTTAGTGTCCCCCACATTCATCTACCTTCTCAGGTAACCTAGGGCACCTTTATATCATCACTTTGGAGTATTAATTAAATTAAACATCTATCCTAAGTTTATTATACCCCATTGTGTTTTACCCATGGATAATTAAATATTAACTATTTAACTACACTTTTTACATGTATCTTAACCGCTTATCTACCCCATATCAATTCTATCCATCTATCCCCCTATTTTTCCTCCCCCCAAACTGTGTAGTAGGATATTTACCGTATTTGAGTCGGAAGGATACACTTTCATCTCTCCAAAAAATGTCCTTTTGGCCATTTCGGGGATATGTTCCCTGATCAGCACCGACTGGTACTCGGTCGACACCGGTTTTTTGGAATGGCGCCGATTGCACCTTGGTTGGCACCGATTATAAATATAGGGCCAGAATTTAGTTCTGGTTAGACAGAAAGAATGCCAAAGAGTTTTGAGCATCAAACCTGAGCATCATCTATCAAGCGAAAATGAATTCTGTCCAGATCAATCCTTGAGAGGAGTACCGTTACTATGCTCCTATAACATTGACATTGTGAGCCTCCATCGATCTCTTGGTGACTATGTTCCTACATCTAGTGAAGGTGGAGCTTTATCAGTATCCCTACAGCACCTACAGATCTGGTGGACATTGACGATCTATCCTTCATTGTCCCTTTCTCAACCTTCCTGTAATTTTCCCCTAGTCGATGTCGACCGATCCCAATCGATGCTAATTGATCCTAATCGATGCTGATTCACCCAATCAATGCCGATTAGCTTGTAGATAGGTAAAAGAACTCAGGTAACACAAATATAGCATTTTTTTCATAGTTTCCTATTTTTTGTTGCTTTTTGTCCACTGTATACATTCTGTCTGTCACTTTTAATCAGAAAATCTAGACATTTACTTACATATTTTATCATGTATGCTTCTTTCTTTAATTTAAAACATGGATTGACATCCACCGAGGGAGCTTATCACTTCCTGGACCCGCTTCTCAGGTAGTCCACCCAAATATCTTTTAACGTTTTCTTTTTCTATCAAGTATCTGTGTCCCGCAGGTTTCTTGGATCTACTTTGCAAGATTGCTCGTGTGTGCCCATTTTGTTTACATCGGCTTTCTTTTCTGCCTACATCTTCAGATCTGGTCTTATCTATCAGGTATTGATTTCATTTGAGTTTTTTAGGTTTTTTGTGTTTAGTTTGGTACATTAACTTGGACAGGTAACAAGCGCGGAAATTCTTGATCTACAGCAGACCTGTAAATTTATTAAGGTGGTTCATTATATGGCCTTGGATTCCATAGAATTCCTTTTCCTTGAGGATGCCTAGAATCCCACCACATGTGTGCATGATATTCAATTTCTAGCATTGGGTATCCTTTTACAAACCATTAAGCTTAATTTCCTTAAATGGGTGACACTTGGTCACTCCCCAAACATCGAGGCTTATCAAAAGTTATAAAAACTTCCTATGAAGTTAGGAGAGTCTTTTAACATTGGTGGTTTTTCTAAAGGTTTAACGATTTCCAATCTAGATCTATGTGTGTGTGTGTGTGTCTATATATATGGAAAATTTAAATAAACTTCAAAAAAAATCCTAAACATGTATATAAATGAGACCAAATGAACATGAAGGTTCCAGAGATTTCTTAGCAATCAAATAGTGTTTTAAAACCCTGACCCATCTATCATACGGTGATTTGATAAAAATATATATGTTGGGATTGGAGATGTATTAGCTATTCACATCAGACAAATTATTGTTTTTGGAATTTTTAGGTGTAACATGGACACTTTCATGGTTGTAAAATTAGTCAAATTCATATTCCAAAATTCCTACTTTTAGCAAAATTACAAATATTATCCACTAAAATTTTCCTTGGGGAGAAGATTCAAATTCCATTTCTGTAGGTGAAGGAAAGTTGTTTCAAATTGGTAAATTAAGTACTCATCAAGATAAATATGATTTCATTCAACTTTGTCAAGAGATTCTAGATATATTTGCATGGAGTTATGAATATTTGAGAGGATTTGATATGAGATTATCATAAAACACTATTGAGTTAGATTTGGAATTTAAGCCTGTCAGGAAAAATAAAAGGACATAGAATGCTCACATTGAGCACCTCATGAAGAAAGAGTTAGACAAGATCATTGTGGAAAACATCACTTTCCTAATCAAGCACTCATCATGGGTAGAAAATATATTTCTAATTAGGAAAAGAAATGGACAAATCATATTGTGTGTGCATTTCTGAGACTTCAATAGAGATTCTCTCAAGGATCACTATCCACTTCCCTCCATGAATAAGATCTTACAAGTAGTTATTGGTTCAGAAAAGTTCTCACTCCTAGATTTCTACTCATGCTATAATCAAATCATGGTGAAAGAAGAAGACCAATTCAAGACATCCTTCCCCTTAAAATTGGGTACATACGCCTATAGGAAGATGCCATTTGGGTTATCAAATGCCAGAGCAACATTTTAGAGGGCTATGGACATGGAATTCAAAGGGATAATTAACAATATGGTTTTTTTGCACCTTTGTGACATTACTGTATTTTCTAAGAACGTGGTTAACCACCTTTCTCATCTCAGGAAAGTATTTGAGAGATGCAGAAAATTTGGAGTGTCTCTGAATCCGAAGAAGTTTATTTTCCTAGCTCATGACATAAAACTCCTAGTCCACATTGTGTCTAAAGAAGGAATGAAAATTGATCTAGATAGAGTTGAAGACATCCTTGCACTACCCTTGCTAATTCATAAGAAGGATCTCTAAAGTTTCTTACAGAGAATCAATTTCGTCTGAAGTTTTGTGCGTAACTTCTTCAATCTGGTTAAGCCACTAACAATGATGTTGAAGAAGAGTATGGAATTAAAATGGAAAATAGAGGAAAAATATATTTTCAAGGCTATCAAGAAAGCAATATCACAAGCTCCAACTCTCATTAATTTGTCCTTCAAATAATTCATCCTATATGATTTTGGTGGCTCTGATAGAATATCTTCAATCTTGGTGCAGCTGAACAATAAAGGATCCAAGAAGTTGGTTTCCTTCTTTAGTCAGAGCTTGGAAGATTATGAGGTGAGGTACTCTTTCATTGAAAATCATTTCCTCACTTTTATAAAGAGTTTGAAGAAGTTTAGATAGTTGGTCTCCAACAACAAAATTCACTTGCTAGTTTCTCATGCCAGAGTTAAGGATTTTCTCCTTAAAAAGGACTTGAATGAAAAAAGGATGGTTAGATTACCCATGTCATGGAATATGACATTAAGATAAATATAAATAATCTAGTCCATGGAAAAATTTTGTGTGAATATCTCACTTCTAATTAGCATGTTGACTCAAAATATGAAGAGGGACTTTTTCTAGTGCTCCAAGATGACCAAGAACTAACAGTTGATGGTATACCCACTCCTTCTAGACCCAGGACATGATCAATTTCCTTCAAATGGATCTATGCCCCCAAGGATTTAGAAAATAAAAAATAAGTTATTTTAGACTCCAATCCATTTCATATGTTCTTGTTGATGGCATCTTATTCAAGAAAGACATGAATGGAGTTCTCTTGAGGTATGTTCCTAAAAATCAAATTGAGAGAATATTGCATGAGTTCCACAATGGGGAAGCTAACGGCTAATTTTCTCTAAGAGTAATAGCCCTAAATATCACGAAGTCTAGTTACTATTGGCCCATAATATTGAGTGATTTCTATGCATGGATTAAGAGGTGCGAGAAATGTGCATTCTTCACAGGAAAAGAGAATCTAGTATCACTTCCACACCACCCAATCTCAGTTGATCAACCATTTATGTAGTGGGGATTGCATTTCATTGGGGTCATCAATCCTAATTCAAGCCAATGGGCACAAGTGGATCCTTACAGCTATGGATTATTTCACCAAGTGGACTGAAGTAGTGGCACTCAAGGAACAAAATGAGTCAAGTATACTGAATTTATATGAGAGGATTGTAACTAGGTTTGGTGCTCCTTCAACTACCATATCTAAAAATGCTCTAGCATTCCTTAACACCAAGATCTCTGAGTGGGCTGTTAAGAATGGAATATATCTTATCACCTACCCTAATTATTACCCCCAGGGTAATGGGTAAGATGAGTCCACAAACAAGAATCTATTTAGGGTCATCACAAGGACTCTAGATGAAAATCAAAGAACATAGCTTACCAAGCTGAAATCATCCTTATGGGATGATAGGATCACACCCAAGAGATCCACTGGTATCTCTCCCTACAAGATAGTCTATGAAAAAGAAGCTAGATTTCCCATATCTCTTTAATTGCCAGCATTGGAACTTCTCAAGCAGCTAGAGTTAGCTGAATTTGGAGCCATGGAAATTAGATATGCAAAGTTAATGAAATTGGATGAACTGAGAGATCAAGAAGTGAAAACCATGGAGAAGGATAAATATTTGATTAAGAGGTATTTTGATAAGAAGGCTAAGGCTAGAAACTTCCAAGAAGGAGATTTGGTTCTAAAATGGGATGCTAACAGGAAAAACCTAGTAAGCATTCCAAATTTGATGCTATTTGGAGTGGTATCTACATGATCATGGATGCAAGAATCAAAATGCTTTCCAAATATCTAAGTTGAATGGAGAAGAACTACAGATTCTAATCAATGGAATCTATTTGAAGCACTGTAATTGAAATAACATATCATCTTTTTACACATTAGTTTAGTTTTCTAATTCCTCCCAGTGCTTTTGGCACATTGTCTTGTTGGTAGCATAGGTTTCTGTTTCCCTAAGTGCTTTGTAAAATTTTTTGTTTCTTCTGGATGGTATCTTTGAAAAAAAATCATGGAGGTTGAAGAGGCATGTATTGTAGGAAGAGTTTTAAAGTTGTAGGAAATAGTCGTTATTTCCCAACAAAAAGTTATAAATGTAGAGAAACTAAAAATCATATTTTGAGGCAATTTCAGTGTTCTCTTTCTCTTGCCTCTTCAGATCAGTCACAATTTGAGCTTCTAGTGCCTCTTCCTTGGTCATAAAATCAGTTTCAGGGGAAACTAGATGCTTTCAGGTAACATGTGTCATGACACTCGCATGTTCTCAGTTCCAATGAGAAACTCTCCTCAATTCATTTAAGGTTCTATTGGGTTTTGAGTTGATGACCAACCTCAAATTAGATTTTTTCACTCTTTAAATCTTGTCCAGTTGAAAATATTATGGAATTATGAGCAGCTCAAGAAATATCAGGTTAGCTTCAGGGGTGAAGGATTCTAGTTTTCAGTGTAGCTTGCAACAGAGAAGATAATTATTTAGCTGAAAACAATTTTCCGCTCATGAAAACTTCAAGAATTTCTTATAAAAATATGGAAAATCCAAGCAACAGATCAATTTCAAGTCCATGTAGTGTTTCAAGTAACTTAGGGATTAAATTTCAAGGTTTCACATAAGATTTTAGATTACCAAGTTGACTCCATGCCCAATGGACATTTCAAGGCTAATGATAACTTTACCTGGCAAGAAGATAACCTTGTTGAGTCACCAAATTGTTATCCAAAATACCTGTTGAATATATCTACCGCCCAGGTAAATATAGAAAACCTGACACAAAAGAAAGCATGTCGGAGGGGTTAGAAAACCTGACACAAAAGAAAGCATGTCGGAGGGGTTAGAAAACCCGACACAAAAGAAAGCATGTCGGAGGGGTCAAAAAACCCGACACAAAAGGAAATTTCGGGTTCGGGTTTCGGGAAACATGAGACATGAAGCATACAGATCACAAGGCATGTCTCGATGCTTGAGAGTTCCGAAAACCCGAAACACTTCCTAGGACAACCGGGTCTTGGAGTCGGCAAACAAGTCAGGAAAGCATGGGGTGAAAAACATGTCGAGCCACCTTCCAACCCGATGCACATGCAAGTCCATTTTCTGACCCCGAAGCAAAGGAAATATTGGAGATACCAGTGGAAGTGGGTTTCGGGAAAACACAAGCATCAAACACATGTCGAGGCAAACCCTCCAAACCCGATGCAAATGTAGAGAACCCCGAGCCCGACAGGCAGAAGACCCTGACGCGGGAAATATTCAGATCGCCATAAATTTTCACAGGGAGCTCGGATTCATGCAAGGTTGGACTTTTTGAAAAGCTCTCGGTGTCCTCTACCCAACTATGACTAGATATCTTTAATTGGGTGAGAACAATTTCTTCAAAAATGCAAAAGACAGTTCGCCATTTTTGGGTTTGTTGGGGTTCTTACCTATCACCATAATGAGATGAGTTAGGTGCAGTCTTGGAGGTGGTTGGGGGCAGATTTCGAATTCTTCTCTTCTCCCTCATTTTTTCCTATATAAAAATTAAGGAGGGGCTTCTTTCAAAACGTTGGACATTCTTGTTTTGCCCCTCCCTTCTTCTCTTTGGTAGGTGAAGTTGTGGAGTTAAAACCTCCCATTTGAAACTGTAATGCAACCTTGCCTCTTGGCATTTTGCAGTGTGTTATATCAATCTTTGGAGAAAATTAATGCATGTCTTTTGATGATCCTTAACCCTCTCTATGTTCATTTGCATCCTACTGATCTTTCACTATGAATTTGGTTATCTGTGCATGATCTTGCATTGCATTATAATGGTCTGTGTTTATTGGCAAGACAGGTGTTCTTCATTCCTCGGTGCATCACCTTTGTAGTTTAGGTTTCATTTTATGCATTTTCTTACCATTTCTCCTTGGAAAGTTAGATTAGGTTTTTGAGTAAACCCTCTGCATTTTTATGTGTGCATCTGAACAGAGGAATAGGAACTGGCCTTCATCCAGAGAGCTTTTCCGATTTCGCAAGGTCCCACACTTGGGAAAAGCTCCATGTTATGCAATCGCACTGAGAGTCTCAACCCATCGAGTTGCAGAGTCCCAGGGGTGCTGTGATTCGCCATTAATAGTTTTGGTATGCCCAGTGGGACCAAGAGGTCATTCCACAAGATTTGAAGGATTTTTCATGAAATTTGGCCTAAAAAATTACAGTTTTTACAATTTCAGATTTTGCACCTTCCAGGCTAAACTCTGAAATCATTTTTCAAGGGCTTAACTTGCTCAAAACAAGTCAAAATTTCACCAGTTGGTAGATCTGGGGGTAATCTTCAAAAGGGTATCCTTAGTTTTTTGAGGTTTTGATTTTCAAAATTTCATGGTTTTTTGGGTTTCGGGTTTTTGAGGTCTGAGAACATCAAAGCAGACCCAACAGTAATTTCGGGTTTTGGGGATGCATTGCATGGTCCTATTCCCGAAAATAGTCATTTCAGGTTTTCCGGGGTGTCGGGCATGTCCCAAGTTCCAACACATGGCAATTCAGGTTTTGTAAGTTGTATTGCATGACCTGAGTTCCGCCTGTACCTTTCAGGGATCCGCAATTGCACAACAAGGCCCGAATTCTGGATTGAAGATTGTCTCCTTTGGGTCCTTCAAATTTTAAATGATATTTTCAAATATTGTCAAGTTTGGTGTGTAACTTGGCAAAATCCAGCCTTTTAGAAGCTTGTTATCTAACACATCTAGCGACTTCGACGGGATAGAGTTCAACGGTGTAGCAGCACAAGTTGCCCAGGCACATGAGAAGAATTCAAACCAGGTCTAATACTCGAGAAGAGGGGATATTTTTCCACTTGTAACTATCACCAGGTAGAGGGAGGAGAGGAAGAAGACCACAAAGATCACCATCTCCACCTAACAGGACTTACACCTCCACCTGTAGACATTTCCTCACATCGACTAGGGTTCTTAGGCCAATCATAATGGCACATCTACCACCGAATCCCTTTGTCAATTTCACGGGTAGTAGTCCACTTGCCCTAAATGCTCAAAATCAAATTCCAGTTGCAGCACTAAAGAATATACCCTATTTCATAGGAGAAAATCATACTACTCCTATTGATCACATCCAGGATATTGCTAATGCATGTGCAATCCACGAAATAAATGAAATGGATGTTGGGGTCAAGCTGTTGGCTTCATCTTTCAAAGGCAAGGCCTTACAATGGTTTAGGAGCCTTACAGCAGGGTCTATTACGAATTGGAACCAACTTTGTTCAGCTCTTTGCAACCAGTTTGGGGAGAGGGCAGACAATTTGTCCTTATTAGAACAATTGACAACAATCAAAAGGGCTCCTAACAAAAAAATGACATATTTCAACTTTAGATTCCAATGGACATGGGACAGGATTCCAATAGCTGTTAGGCCAACTGCCGAAGGAGCATTCCTTTATTTCTTAAAGGCTATAAATTTAAGCATAGCCATGATGATCCAATCAATGGGAGGAACAATGCTGCCAGGGGCCTATGACACAACTATCAGAGCAGAGAACTGTTTGATCCAAGCTGGAAAGCTTGCACCAAGGCCACCAATGCCTCTTTATCTGGATATGGGAAATCCTACAACCAGTCAAGCACCAGAGTTGAATCCCATTCCATCTCCTAGAAATCAAAGCAATAATGAGGCATCGACTTCTTCAAATACTTCAAAGGAATTGCAGGAGGTCATGAAACAACTGCAGAACCTTGGAAATGAGCTAGTGACTATCAAAAGATAGCAAGCTCAAAGTGCTAGACCGTATCAGCCTCAAGCACAGTACCAGGTCAGGCCCCCATACCAACAAAATAGACCACCAGCTCAGGCTGCAAATCAAAACCAAAACCAAGGACAACCTCAAGCTTGCCAGGCCATTTTGACCGTATGATCCAAATGCATGACATCCTCAAGATCCTTGGTTCCAACCCAAAAAACATGGGCACAATAGAGTACAACTGGTGTTACCCTTGCCATTACCTCACATCAGTCAACATGTTTTCAATAGTGCACTAAATCAGGCCTTGGATGGTGCAAACCATTTCTGTTCTTTCAAGACCAAGCCAGGACAGAATCAGCAGCACGAACGTAACAAGAGGGACCCCTCCAACAGAGAACCACATTGGCCCAACTGGCAAACAGAAGACTTCTGTGGAGTGAACCAACAGCCTTTTCATTCAACAGCTGGGCTGCCAACACAACTATCCACTGTCTAAGAAAAAAAAAGAGAAACATAGAAGCGGGACAGACCATCTAACCAGTTGTTTCAGCCCACTTCCACACAACAAGGGATCGTATACCAAACACAAACTCCAATGTGCAATCAGCCTAACGGTACCTGTTTAGCAACACACACACAAAGACCAGCGGTGTTCAGCTCCAGAAAGGGGTGCCAAAAAGGGCCACAAACGGACAATTCATCCCCTTTCAACAACATCATCGATCAAATGTCGAAGAAGAACCATGTGGAACATTTCCATGTTGGATCACTTGTGTCCCAAGGCAACGAGATTTATATTGAATCTCACATGGCTAAGTGGTCTTGCCTCAAATGTATTAACTCGGGACATTAGAAAGTTCTCACTAATGGCAATACAACATGATAGGGGCCCCCCGCCAAGCAAGAATTTGGAACCCTCCACCATTCTATGTGTCATTGGTTGTTGGAAACCACTTGGGTACACCATACAATTGCATGTTAGATTCAGGGGCAAGTATTTCAGTGATGCCGACAGCAAATCGTGGATCAACTGGTTTGAAGTATGAGCCGTGCCTGAAAGGATTAGTGCAGCGAGATGGAACGGCAGTAGGAACTGTTGAGTCATCAAGGGGTTTACCCTAACCATACTTCCTGTCCTAATTTTACCGTTCCTACAAATGTGTCATGCTTGACCTTCGCACTCTGTTGCATTGTGTCTATCAAGAAGACTTCACTGTAAAAATTGGTGGATATTTTTATTTGCAGATTGGTCCACAACATGATATTTAGGACAAAGTTAATGGGGGCCAAAGCAACAAATCAGGTCAGAACCAATTGGCCAATTATCCATATTGACCTCATGTAACCAGCCCTATCAATGCAAATTTTTCTCTGCTTTTGATCAGGAGAGTGTTCAAATGCAATATAGAAATAGGTACTAAGGTCGAGGGATTTCCCGCCTGATTTAACTTTGGATGAATGGGCAAACAAGAGTCAGGAATTTGACCCATACAGGAAATTGGAGAATTGAATTGGGCATGTATTGTGTACACAGAAGAAACTTCACCCATTTCCCAACAATCATTCAACCGAACAAAAGGATGAAGTAACGTTTTTGGAAATTATTTTTCGTGATATCAAGAAGCAGACAGGTGCTGGAGGTGGTTCAATGTGATTTCACCACAAGACATCAAATATTTTTTGATTTTCGTTTCCAGTTTTTCCCTGTTCAAACAAATGGCTGAATAAACGAGGCATTGAATTCATGGACTTCATGGTCCAAGTAAAAATGGCAATAAAGAAATTGTAGGTGTGTCGGGGATTAGCGAGGTAATCATCACTAGGTTAGGGGACAAACAATCTCCAAAGACCGACCTGCTGAAGACTATAAGAACAGGGTATGGGACTCATGGAGATTTCGAAGCTTTCAACATCGTGTCCATACCGGAAGAAAACTGAAGCCGCAGATAGGCTCGCAGGTAGTTGGAGAATTTTGATGTGGTTTGACCACATCAGAAGGGAAAAACACAACCACATTTTCCATGTGATTGTTAGGCCAGCATTTCAGATAATAACATCAAGCTGTAGGTGTTGAGAACGATCAATAGATCTCAATGTTTTTACAAAGAAGAGGCTGAATTCTCACTAGAAATCAAGACAGGCTAGAGAAGCAGTAGGGGAATCAAGTAGTGCAGCTATGGACAAAAAAGCTTTACAGAGGGTTTAGTAATGTTGGAGTCTATTTCAACCCTAACGACAGTTCGTAAGCTAAAAGTAACTACAGGTCAAGAAAGAAGATTCAAGCCAATTCGGTTAGGGAAGGCAAAACATTTCAAATTGGTAAAGTGGCCAACTGAGCAGGAGAATCAGATTTCATAAGCTTTGCCAAAGAATTTCGATGTCTTCGTTGGAGTATGAACGACTGGAGAGATTTAATCGAGTTGGCACAAAACATACCATAGAATTAGATGCTAGATGCTAAGCCATAGGAAGAAGAGAGGAGAGACCCTGGTTAACCCTCACATTGAGCCTCTACGAAGAAAGAGTTAAAAAGCTAATAGAGGAAACACATTATATTCGATCAAGCAACTCAAGACGGGTGCGAAACTTGGTCCGGTTAGAAGAAGAGAGGAGAAATCAGGTTATGTGTGGACTTTCCTAGACCTCAATAGGGCATTCTCTCAAAGGACCATTACCCAATCCCTTCAATGGACAATATTGGCAAGTATAGTATCCAGTTCAGAAGATCTCTCTCCTAGATGGCTACTCAGGGTATAATAGGGATGGTGAAAGAAGATGACCAATTCAAAGATGGCTTTCAACACTAAATGGGGGGGACCATGCCTACAAGAAGATGCCATTGGGCTATCCAAATGCTGGTGGATGGAGCCACGTTTCCAACGGGCAATGGATATGACAGTTAAGGGGTTGTTGATCAGTAAAATAGTTCTGATAATCTTGACGACATCCTGTATCTCAAAAAAAAATAAGCGGATCACCTCGTACATTTGAGGAAAGTATTTCAGAAGATGTTAGAAGATTTGGATATCATTGAATCCTTTGGTGGTGGGGGACACGATTTCTACAATCCTGGTACAAAATACAAAGAAGGATTAGAACAACTAGTTGCTTTCTTCAGTCAAGGCTTAGAGGAATATGAAACTAGGTACTCTTTCATTGAAAAGCATGTCCTTGTAGTAATCAGGAGCTTAAAGAAATTCAAGCACCTAGTCTCAAACAACAAGATCCAGTTATTAGTCTCTCATGCAGGAGTCAAGGACTTCCTTCTAAACAAGGATCTGAATGAGAAGCATGCAGGGTGGATCACTCATGTCATGGAATATGACATCAAGATCAAGGTCACCAAACTAGTACGTGGAAAGGGACTATGTGAGCAACTAGCTTTGAGTCAGAAAGTTGAAGCAGGTGATGAAAAAGAGACTGCCTTGGTACTACAGGATGGTCAAGAACAAGAAAATGATGATGTGGCCACTCCTTGTTGGTCTCAGAGTATGATACACTTCCTACAAGCATGCCTATGCCCTCTAGAAATGAGAAAAGCAAAGAGGAGATACTTTAGATTACAAGTCATTCCATATGTTCTTGTTGATGGTGTTCTGTTCAAGAAAGACATCAATGGGGTTCTATTGAGGTGCATTGGGACTGGTCAAATTGAGAGGGTGTTACGAGATTTTCACGATGGAGATTCTGGAGGACATTTCGCCCCACGAGTAACAGTGCTCAAGATAATGAAGGTAGGGTATTATTGGCCCACAGTGTTCAGTGACTGTTATACATGGATAAGAAAGTGCAAGAAATGTGCACTCTTCATGGGAAAAAAAAGACTAGCAACACTTCCATTGCACTCAATTTTGGTTGACCAACCATTTATGTAATGGGGATTGGATTTCATTGGGGTCATCAATCCAAGCTCAAGCCAAGGGCCACAAGTGGATTCTCACTACAACAGACTATTCACCAAGTGGACTGAAGCAGGTAGCGCTCAAAGAGGCAAACGAGTCTAATTTACTAGAATTTTATGAAGGAATAATGACCAGGTTCGGCGTGCCGGCCACTATCATATCAGACAATGCATTGGCATTCATAGGTTCCAAGATTATAGAATGGGCTGTCAAGAATGGAATCTACTTGAGCACCTCTTCCAATTATTACCCACAGGGTAATGGACAGGTAGAGTCCACGAACAAAAATTTGCTAAGAATCATCAGGAGGACTCTGGATGAAAATCAAAGAGCATGGCATACCAAGCTAAAATCAGCATTGTGGGCTAACAGAATAACACCAAAGAGGTCTAAAGGTAATTCCCCTTACAAGTTGGTCTATGGAAAAGAGGTAGTATTGCCTATATCATTAGAGCTGCCTGCATCGGAGTTCATGAAGCAATTGGAGTTAGCTGAGTTCGAACCAATGGAGGCTAGGTATGCAGAGTTGATGGAATTGGAAGAAATTAGAGAACATGCAATTCAAACTATTGACAAAGATCAGGCCTTAGTAAAAAGATGGTTTGATAAGAAAGCAAGAGCAAGGACCTTCCAAGAAGGGGACCTAGTTCTGAAATGGGATGCAGATCGGGCAAAACCAGGAAGGCATTCCAAGTTTGATGCCATTTGGAGTGGCCCCTACATGGTCACGGGATGTAAGAGTAGCAATGCCTTCTAATTGTCTACATTGGACGGAGAAGAAGTCCTGATTCCGGTTAACAGAATCTATCTTAAACATTGCTACTGAAAAGAAAAGGTTTACCCTTGTAAATATTAGCCTCGATTTCATTTCCTCTAAGTGCATATGCACATTGTCTTGTTGTAGTTAGGTTTCAATTTCCCTAAGTTATTTGGCACAGGTTTTGTTGCTCCTAGGTTGGATTTCTATAGTTCAGTGTGCTCTCAGAGAAGGAGTTGCAATATCAGGCTCAGGATCAGATATCAGGTTGGTTTTAGGTTATTGCTTATGACTCCATGCCCAATGGATTGCTAAAAGGCCACTGATCTTCTACCTAGCAGGTAGGTAATCCCGTTGAGTCGCCAAATTGTTGAATATATCTACCCCCCGGGTAAATATAGAAAACCCGACACAAAAGAAAGCATGTCGGAGGGGTTAGAAAACCCAACAAAAAATAAAGCATGTCAGAGGGGTTAGAAAACCTGACACAAAAGAAAGCATGTCGGAGGGGTTAGAAAACCCGACACAAAAGAAATCATGTCAGAGGGGTCGGAAAACCCGACACAAAAGGAAATTTTGGGTTTCGGGTTTCAGGAAACATGAGACATGAAGCATGCAGATCACAAGGCATGTATCGATGCTTGAGAGTTCTGAAAACCCGAAACACTTCCTAGGCCAATCGGGTCTTGGAGTCGGGAAAACATGTCAGGAAAAAAAGTCGGGAAAGCATGGAGTGAAAACATGTCGAGCCACCTTCCAAACCCGATGCACATGTAAGTCCATTTTCCGACCTCGAAGCAAAGGAAATCTTGGAGATAGTGGCAGAAGCAGGTTTCAGGAAAACAAAAGCATCAAACACATGTCAAGGAACCCTCCAAACCTGATGCAAATGCAGAGGAGAACCCTAAGCCCGACAGGTAGAAGACCCTGATGCGGGAAATATTCAGATCGCCATAACTTTTCACAAGGAGCTCAGATTCACGCAAGGTTGGACTTTTTGGAAAGCTCTTGGGGTGAGAAAAAGTTCTTTAAAAATGAAAAAGATAGTTCACCATTTTTGGGTTTGTTGGGGTTCTTACCTACCGCCATAATGAGATGAGTTAGGTGCAGTCTTGGAGGTGGTTGGGGTAGATTTCAAATTCTTCTCTTCTCCCTCATTTTTTCCTCTTATAAATTGTAAGGAGGGGCTTCTTTCAAAAGGTTGGACATTCTTGTTTTGACCCTCCCTTCTTCTCTTTGGCAGATGAACTTGTGGAGTTAAAACCTCCCATTTGAAACTGTAATGCAACCTTGCCTCTTGGCATTTTGTAGTGTGTTATATCAATCTTTGGAGAAAATTAATGCATGTCTATGGATGATCCTCAACCCTCTCTGTGTTCATTTGCATCTTACTGATCTTTCACTGTGAATCTAGTTATCTGTGCATGATCTTGCATTGCATTTTAATGGTCTGTGTTTATTGGCAAGATAGGTGTTCTTCATTCCTCGGTGCATCACCTTTGTAGTTTAGGTTTCATTTTATGCATTTTCTTACCCTGTCTCCTTGGCAAGTTAGATTAGGTTTTTGAGTAAACCCTTTGCATTTTTACGTGTGCATCTGAATAGAGGAATAGGAACTGGCCTTCATCCGGAGAGCTTTTCTGATTTCACAAGGTCCTACACTTGGGAAAATCTCCATGTTATGCTATCGCACTGAGATTCTCAACCCATCGAGTTGCAGAGTCCCAGGGGTGCTGTGATTCACCATCAACAATACCCACGAGGATATTTTTATAACTTACCATTTCATCTTGGACCTTGGCTAGTAATTAAGTGATCAGAGATGGGAAAATTCACACTTTAGAAGGTTTGCAGTAGTTTAATAAATTCCCTCTTATCTTTGCAAATCCATTCAGGCTCACTCTTAGCCAATACCCACCTTGTGAAAATATTAAAATTGGCTAAGTTTTACAAGTTTTCTTCATTTTGTATTTTCAGTTCCTTCATGTATCGAAACATGTTGATCCTTTAACAGGTTACATGTCATTGGTTACTATTGTAGCAAATCAGCAGCACCCCTGGATGCAAATCAGGTTTCTAAGTTGATGTTTCAGGCATCCAGTGTGATTGCACAACATTGAAACCTCTCTCCAAGTGTGGGACTTGTAAAATGAGAGAGGAATCTCTAGATTAGAGGATGGTTCCTCAAAATCCTCTGATCAAATTTGTTATTTGCACAATTGCAGAGGTTTGAATCCTGATCCTACTCTAAATTCCAAGGAGACAGAGATAGAAAGTGCAAAAATTGAAACTAAACTAATAGGTGATACACCAAAGGAGTGGTGAACACTTCTTGTTCATGAAAATTGACACAATTTCATAAAATGCAACATGAAACATCATACACAGGCTGATAAGATGCAATTAGAGGTCTGAAATGAAGCAAGACAATACAAACAAAGGACTGAAAATTGATCACAAAGTTTGCACCGTCATTTTTCACTGTCAAAATCCTTGCATTTACAACATCAAAGAGGTAGAAACCTGTTACAATCATGAAGAAGGTCTGATACTTGCAAAAATCACTTGTTGAAGGTGAAATAAGAAGCTTTCTATCTAAAAAAAATGTTCAACCTCAAAAAATGAGCCAAATCTGGCTTTTACAATGCATGGGTCGAGCCCAGGAGAGAGAAAACATGTAAAAAATGTGGAATCCATTCCCCATTGAATGAAGATGCATTAAAACAGCATGGGCATCCTTATAGACCCATGCCCTGACATTTTTGGCCATGCTGAAGAAGAATGCGACCCATTTTGCAATAAAACTGGTTGTTGAAACGTCATTTCTGGCCATTACCACGTGCCAGAGGCATTTCTTGATTTTCTCTCTCCAAAATAATTTTTTTTTCAAAATTTACCCCAGAATCATGTAGATAATTTCACCAGCTTTCCATTGATATAAATAACGTGAAAATCTGAGCTCTAGATCGAAAGATATGGTGATTTGAAAATTGAGGGCAAAAACAGGCCAAAATCGGATCAGCGGGCAAAAGTTTGAATTTTTACCCGTTTGGTCTTTTGAAAATAATTTCAAATTTTCCCCACACTCCACCACTCTAGGTGCCATGTGGTGGATTCCTATTGGCTGTGGGCCTCCTAAGGGAAAATTTTCCACAAAAACTCTGTCGAGCCATAACTTGAAAAATATGAGGAGTTAGGAGGAAAACTTCACCTTTCTGGAAAGCTGAGAAAGAGCTCTATCCAATGGTGCCATTTTTAGAAAGATTTGAGTTCCTAAATATTAAAAATGGAGACTGAGGCACAAGAGAGGTAAGAACACAAGGAGTTAGCCACAAAAATGAGCAGGGGCACATTTTGGATAACAATTTTGGTGACTCAGAGGGGTCATTTGCCTGCTAGATGAAGATACCAGTTGCCTGAAGTAGCCCATTGGGCATGGAGTCATAAAATTTTCTGTTCGGAACCCCAATTGACTTAGAATTTTGCAAGGAGGACTATGGAATATCACTTGATGGAAGCAAGGACTGCAAAACATCTCCAGGGATAGCAAGCCTATGCCAAAGCACTTAGGGAAAGCAAAACAACCTACAACAAAACAATGTGCACAAGCACTTGGAGGAATGAAAACCTAAGCTAATATTTACAAGGTGGAGAATTTCCCTTTAGTAGAAATGCTTTAGATAGATTCCATTGACTGGAATCTGTAGTTCTTTGCCATCCAATGAAGACAATTGGAAGGCATTGTTTTCTTTACACTTTGTGACCATGTATGGGCCACTCCAAATGGCATCAAATTTTGAATGCCTTCCCTGGTTTTGCTCTATCTGCATCCCATTTTAACACTAGATCTCTAACTTGGAAAGATCTACTCTTGGCCTTCCTATCAAAGGTCTTCTTGATCAAAGCTTGATCCTTCTCCATTGCTTGGGATGCCTAATCTCTGATCTCTTGGAGCTCCATCAACTCTGCATATCTCACCTCAATGGGCCCAAACTCTAGCAACTCTAACTGCTTCATGAGTTCCAATGTTGGCAACTCAAGTGACATGGGAAAGATTGCCTCTCTTCTATAAACAAGCCTGAATGGAGAGTTACTTGTGGATCTCTTAGGAGTTATCCTATCAGCCCATAAGGCTGATTTCAGTTTGGTATGCCAAGACCTCTGATTCTCATCAAGAGTCCTCCTAATGATCCTCAACAAGTTCTTGTTTGTAGATTCAGCCTGGCCATTACCCTGAGGGTAGTACTTTGATGAAGTACTTAGGTAGATCCCATTCTTGACAGCCTAGTCAGTCACCTTGGATCCAATGAATGCTAATACATTATCTAAGATTATTGTAGCAGGTATGCCAAATCTAGTTACTATCCCCTCATAAAAGTCTAAGATGCTAGACTCATTTGCTTCCTTGAGTGCTACTGCTTCAGTACACTTGGTGAAGTAGTCAGTGGCTGTCAAAATCCACTTATTCCCTTGGCTTGAATTGGGATTAATGACTCTAATAAAGTCCAAACCCCATTGCATGAATGGCTGGTCAACTGAAATTGGATGCAATGGAAGGGCAACAAGCCCTCTTTACCTGTGAAGAATGCACAATTCTTATACATTTTGATCCATGCAAAGCAATCACTGAAAATATTGGGCCAATAATAACCAGCCTTCATGATTTTTAGAGCTGTCACTCTTGGTGAAAAAAGACCACCAACTGGTCCACTATGGAACTCTTCCAACACCCTATGAATCTGATTTGTGCTAATGCATCTCAGCAGCACTCCATTGACATCTTTCTTGAATAAAACACCATCTACTATGGCATATGGGACAGCCTGCAATCTGAAGTGTCTTCTTTGGGTTTTTTTCATCTCTGGAGGGCATAGGCCTTTGCTTAGGAAGTGCATTATACCTTGGGTCCAGAAAGGAGTGGGGATAGCATTATCCTCTTCTTGAGTGCTACCTTGCACATGGCTATCTTGAACTGTCAAAACAACCTCTTCTTCATTGCATACTCCTTTTTGATTGCCCAGAATTAGATGCTCACACAATCCTTTTCCTCTTACCAGCTTGGTGACCTTGATCTCAATGTCATACTCGATGACACGAGTGATCCAACCTGCCCTTTTATCATTCAAATCCTTGTTGAGGAGGAATTCCTTTACTCCCGCATGAGAGACCAACAACTGAACCTTGTTGTTTGAGACTAGATGCTTGAATTTCTTCAAGCTTCTGATTACTGCAAGTACATGCTTCTCAATAAAAGAATATCTCACCTCATAGTCATCTAGGCTTTGGGTAAAGAAAGCAATTGGCTGCTCATCATTGTCCTTGTTCTGCTGTACCAAAATGGCAGAAATGGTATCATTACCCCCAAATGCATAGAGGATGAAATCCTTGGAGAATTCTGGGTTGTTGAGAGTTGGTGCTTGAGAGATGGCTTCTTTGATTGCTTCAAAACTCTCCTTTCCTTCTGCTGTCCATTTGAAAGCCATGCTTTTCTTCAACATCTTGGTGATAGTTTTGACAAGGGATGCAAAATCTAGGACAAACCTCTGAATAAAATTTATTCTCCCCAAGAAACTTTGAAGTTCCTTCTTGTGGCTTGGCAATGGTAGTGCTCTTATGGCTTCAACTCTCTCTGGATCAATTGCTAATCCTTCTTTGGAGACAATATGGCCAAGGATCTTTCCTTCATGTGCTAGGAAGATACACTTCTTAGGATTCAAAGACACTCCAAATCTCCTACACCTTTGGAAGACTTGTCTCAAATGAGAGAGGTGGTCTGCTGCATTCTTTGAAAAAATAGTGATATCATCAAGATATATCAGCACCATGTTGTTAATCAAACCTTTGAACGCCATGTCCATTGCTATTTGGAAGGTAGCTCCAGCGTTGGACAGCCCAAATGGAATTTTCTTGTATGCATAAGTTCCCCATTTGGTTGTGAAGGCTGTCTTGAACTGATCTTCTTCCTTCACCATAATCTGATTGTACCCTGAGTAGCCATCAAGCAATGAAAATGTTTCGGAGCCAGCAAAAACTTGTAAAATCTGCTCCATAGAAGGAAGTGGGTAATGGTCCTTGAGAGATGCTATATTCAAATCTCTGAAATCAACACACAATCTGATCTCTCCACTCTTCTTTCTGACTGGAACTAAGTTGGTAACCCAACTAGAATGCTTTATTGGGAATATGATTCTTGACTCAATCAACTTGTTCAATTCCTTCCTCATGAGAGGTTCCATGTGTGGATTGACTGGCCTTTTTTTCTTCCTGATGGGCTTAGTATTTGGATCCAACTCAATGGTGTGCTGAGCTAACTTGGGATTGAAACCTTTAAAATATTCATAGCTCCAACCAAACACATCAGGGAAATCTTGACACAGATGTATGAAATCATACCTTTCTTGTTCAGTTGTCATCTTTCCAATTTGCAATGGTTTGTTCTCTTCCACCAAGATGGATACTGAATCTTCTCTTTTGATCTGAATGTTTTCTTTCTCTTTCCTAAACTAATCATTGGGATTGAAAATGGACTCCAAAGTGATAAATCCCTTGGGCAGCTTGTTAGTTCTCAGCTATACCACTTGGTCACCATACTGCTGTTCCAATTTTTCCTGATTTTTAGCTGAGAACTCAACTTCTTCTTGTAAGAAATGGATGATTAGCTGGTCATTCTCAAACACTTGCAAAATTACATTGTTATCCGGCACTGAAGGCCTCACAATCACATGGATGTTTGGTTGTACCTTGTCCTTTTGAATGCTTTCCACAATATCAAAGGCTGCCCCAACTGCTGTAAGCATGTCAGCAGCTTGGTTTTCTTTTCTAGGAATGGATTTTATGCTAAAGCCCTCAAAATCTTCAATGAGGTCCCACACCTTGTTCTTGTAGAAATTGAGCAGATTATTCTTGACAGCATGCTGCCCCTTAACTTGGTTTACAATCAATTCACTGTCACCAAAGACTTGTAAGTTCTTTATTCCTCTCTTTATTGCCCAATGCATCCCTTACACCAAGGCTTCATATTCAGCAGTGTTATTGGAGCATGCAAACTGAAATCTAAAAGCTGAATAGTACTTTACTCCTTGAGGTGAAATAAGCATAGCTCCACCTCCTACACCTTGTCTACTCCTTGATCCATCAAAAAACAACTGCCATACCTTATTGTCATCCTTGTGGTTTGGTTTGGTGATGCTAGGAATGGGCTGATCTTCTTGATGTATGCAATAGACCCCCAGCTCAGATTCTTCTACTTCTTGATAAGGATCAAAAGTATGCACCTTGTTTGCCCATTCATCAAGAGTTAGATCCGGGATGCTTCTAACCTTGGTGTTAGCTTCATCAGTGCTTGGGTGATCTTCTTGATCAAATGCCGAATAGTTGGCATTGATCTGACTTGGAGTGTAGGGCTCAATGTGGAATTTTGCAATAGGTTCAGACCTAATTGTAGCTTTGGTTCCATACCTCGTTCTGAACAGCATGTGTGACCAATCAGCAAAAAAATATCCTCCAATCTTGGCTATGAAATCTCTTGACAAACATAGGGCAAAGAGTGGTGGAAGGTTTATAACTGATACATCTTGTAAAACAACAACATTTGGACATGCATGCAAGGTAAGACTCAAGTTTCTAATCACCCCAACTGTTGTTACTGCTGTCCCATCCAACTGCACTACCCCTTTGGATATGGTTTCATATTGAAGTCCTAGTTGATCAACTATTTTCTTGGGCATCACTGAGCTACTTGCCCCGGAATCAATCATGCAATTGTGCACCAATTGGTTTCCAATGATTAATGAGACATAAAAAGGAGGGGGCTTCAACATTTTACCTTGATATCCTCCATGATTCCCTTCAGGCTGGGCAGTATTTGTGAGCACCTTCTCTTGCATTTGGACTTGCTGATTCGAAGTTGGCCAGTCCTTCATGGAAGCTTGTAGCAAATATCTCTGGCCTGGGATAGATAGGGATTCCCACATTGATATATTTACATTTTTCTTCTTCATCTGATCAATGATACTAAATGGTGATGAAGAATCTCTTTGTTGTCCCTTGGTTTGCATATTCATCCCTTGCATGTGGGTAGCAACAACTGATATTTGAGTTGGTCTAGGAGCTGTTCTTGGCTGCCCTTGTGCATTTACAACTGGATTTTGTTTGCCAACCATTTTTGGGGCCATAAAAGGTTGTGGATTAGTTGGAGCTAATGGCTGTTCTTCATCCAAATTCCTTATTTTTGACCTTGTGTTGCCTGCAACACCTTGAGAGACTGTTTGATTTATGCCACAAAAATCCTCTGCCTACTAGTTCACAAGTGTGGTGTCATTTGGAGCTGATTGCTGCTGGAATGTTTGTTGTTGTTGGTTGTTTCCTTGACTACCCTCACCCTCCACACCAGTAGTTGTCACCATTAATGCTTGACTCAAGGCACCGTTGAAGCACATAGATTGGTTATGAGGTTCATTGCATGGAAAACACCAATCATACTCCTGAGCAACATTGTTTTGTGTTGGCACCAATGCCTTAGAGGAAGATATAGCATTTGGATTATAGGGCTGAAATGGTCTGTTGGCAGGAGGCCTTGCTTGATTTATATTTGCAGCTGGATTGGGTGGTCTATGACGTTGATATGGCTGCCTGTTAGGCTGAGCTTGAGGTTAGAAGGAAGGTCTAATACTTTGGGCTTGTTGCCTCTTGAGAGTAACCAGCTCATTACCTAAATTTTGCAATTGCTTCATGACCTCTTGAAGCTCATTTGGGGCACTTGGAGATGAATTATAAGCTTCATTTGAACTCTGATTTCTAGGAGTGGGGGAAGGAGCCAAATTAGGTGCTTGATTAGTGTTTGGGCTCTCTAAACTTGGAAACAATGGCATGGGAGGTCTATGGGCTAGTTTGCCAGCTTGGATCAAACAATTTTCAGCCCTAATGGCAATGCTATAAGCCATAGGGATAGTTATGCCTCCCATGGACTGAATCAACACAGAAATATCCAGAATTTAGAGCTTTGAGATAGTAAAGAAAAGAACCTTCTGCTATTGGCCTGACTACCACTGGAATTCTCTCCCAAGTCCTTTGAAATCTGAAATTAAAATCAGTCAGTTGCTCATTGGGAGCTCTTTTGATAGTTGCCAGCTGCTCCAAAAAGGACAAGTTGTCTCCCTTTTCCCCAAACTGCTCATGGAGGGCTATACATAGCTGATTCCAATTTTGAATAGAACTTGAGGCAAGACTCCTGAACCATTGCAAATATTTCCCTTTGAATGAAGATGCCAGCAGTTTGACAGCGACTTGCATCTCATTGATATCATGGATTGCACAAATGTTAGCAATATCCTTAACATGATCACTAGGTGAGGTCTAATTTTCTCCAGTGAAGTATGTAATGTTCTTCAATGCTGCAACTAGGATTGGATTTTGTGCATTGAGAGCAAGTGGGCTGCTGCCAATGAAATTGACATAGGGGTTGTTTTGTGCCATTCTAATTGGTCTTAAAACCCTTGTTGACTGAATGAAAGGCCTACCAGGTGGAGGAGTTGAGAGAGTTCTGTTTGGTGGAGATGGAGACCTTTGGATTCTCCTCCCACTTTGCCTTATTCTTGGAGATAACTGCAGATATTCAAACAACACCTCTTCCTCTTCAACTCTTGACCTTGTGTTGATTCTTCTCATGAGTTTTCAAGTCTGCACTGCCAAAACCAGCTGATTCTTCCCCTTGGAGTCACCAGATGTGTAATTTATAGCTCTTTTAAGCAAGAAAATTGTAGCACATGCACATCAACTTTGCTGCAATGAAAATGAGACCTCTAAGGTCCCACCCGGCGTGCCAAAACTGTTGTAGCAAATCAGCAGCACCCCTGGATGCAAATCAAGTTTCTAAGTTGATGTTTCAGGCATCTAGTGTGATTGCACAACATTGAAACCTCTCTCCAAGTCTGGGACTTATAAAATGAGAGAGGAATCTCCAGATTAGAGGATGGTTCCTCAAACTCCTTTGATCAGATCGGTTATTTGCATAATTACATAGGTTTGAATCCTAATCCTACTCTAAATTCCAAGGAGATAGAGATAGAAAGTGCAAAAATTGAAACTAAACTAATAGGTGATACACCAAAGGAGTGGTGAACACTTCTTGTTCATGAAAATTGACACAATTTCATAAAATGCAACATGAAACATCATACACAGGCTGATAAGATGTAATTAGAGGTCTGAAATGAAGCAAGACAATACAAACAAAGGACTGAAAATTGATCACAGAGTCTGCACTGTCATTTTTCACTGTCAAAATCCTTACATTTGCAACATCAAAGAGGCAGAAACCTGTTACAATCATGAAGAAGGTCTGATACTTGTAAAAATCACTTGTTGAAGGTGAAAGAAGAAGCTTGCTATCCAAAAAAAATCTTCAACCTCAAAAAATGAGCCAAATCTGGCTTTTACAATGCATGGGTCAAGCTCAAGAGAGAGAACACGCATAAAAAAAATGGAATCCATTCCCCATTGAATGAAGATGCATTAAAACAACATGGGTGTCCTTACAGACCCATGCCCTGACAATTTTGGCCATGGTAAAGAATAATGCGACCCATTTTGCATTAAAATTGGTTGTTGAAACATCATTTTTGGCCATTACCACGTGCTAGAGGTGTTTCTTGATTTTATCTCTCCAAAATCAATAAAAATGAAAAATTTACCCTGGAATAATGTAGAGAATTTCACTAGCTTTCCATTGATATAAAGAACGTGAAAATCTGAGCTCTGGATCGAAAGATATGGCGATTTGAAAATTTAGGGCAAAAACAGGCCAAAATCGGATCGGCGGGCAAAAGTTTGAATTTTTACTTGTTTGGTCTTTGGAAAAAATTTCAAATTTTGCCCGCTGCTCCACCACTCCAGGTGCCACGTGGCAACTTCCTATTGGCCATGGGCCTCCTAAGGGAAAATTTCCCACAAAAAATCTGTCGAGCCATAACTTGAAAAATATGAGGAGTTAGGAGGAAAACTTTACCTTTCTGGAAAGCTAAGAGAGAGAGATATCCAATGGTGCCATTTTTAGAAAGATTTGAGTGCCTAAAAATAAAAAATGGAGACTGAGGCACAAGAGAGGTAAGAACACAAGGAGTTAGCCACAAAAATGAGCAGGGGCACATTTTGGATAACAGTTACCACCCCTGAATCCCAAATTTCCTTGTTTCAGGTTTCCTTACTTAAAAAATAGGTTCAAAGTTCCATCCTCCTCATTTTATGTTTCAGGACTCTCTTGCATTAGAACATCACAGTCCAAATGCATGTTTTGTGTAATTTTTTTTCTAGTTCTGAAACATGACGATCTACGTTGTTTTGGGGTTCAAGATTTCAGGGTTTTAGGACATCAGAACATCACAACTCAAACACATACAAATTACATCCCAAAACTTGAAACCAAACCCACAAATCCCTAATCCCAAATTTTTGAGGTGCATCGCAGGTCTTGAGTTTTGATCTTGTACTTTGGAGGTCAATGGGTGTAAACTAAGGTCAAACTTTTGACAGCCTATCATTTCATGTTTTCGGAACTCTTCAACATCAGAACATGGCAACCTAGACCCATGTTTTTTGCCATTTTTTTCCCGATCTCCAAAACTTGATTTCCTTATTTAATTTTTTGTGAGGTGTTTTTTTGGGTCGAAGTTGCGACAGAGGTAAATCAACCAATTGCATTTATTATAGAATGGCACCCAAATCTTAAAATGGCCATAACTTTCTCACACAAGCTCCAATTTTCTCAATATTAGACTTTTTGGAAAGCTCTCGACATCCTCTACAAAAAAAAACTAGATTTATTATTTTTAATGAGGTTAATTATTTTTAAAAAAGGGAAAAAAAATCCACCATTTAGAGGAAGAGTTTCAAACAATTCAACCACCAAAAATGATGAGATATGGTGCCTTGGCTTCCCCAACAAGCAAATTACCATAGAGGGATGGCCTTGGCAAGGTACCCATGCCTATTTTTAGGAATTCAATGGATATGTTTGGTGGGTCAAGCAATAAGTTGGGTTCCCTCTATTCTCCATCTTCTCTCTCTCTCTCTCTCTCTCTCTCTCTCTCTCTCTCTCTCTCGCATTTTTTATATATTGAAAAGGGATGTTCATTTGTAAGGGTTGGACATTTTCTATCTTTTTAATCACTTCTTCTCAATTTTTGGGTATTTTGTAGAGCTCTAAGCCTTCTCTTTTATCATTTTAATGATGAATCATGCCTCCCTTTCTCAATGTACTTGTCTATGCATTCTCATGAAGCAATAAAATTTCAGTTTGTGATAATTTTGTAATCGTTGTTGTGTTTATCATCTTGTCTTTCCTTTCCTTTACATTTACAGGTATGGTAGTGCATTTTATTGTTCTTATTACAAGCTTAAATGATCATGTGTTTATGGAAATGGTGTTATGAGTATTTTTTTGGTTTTTGATTCTTGTCCATCCTCTCTGTCTACATTTTCTCCGATCTTCAGCCACTATAAAGTGTCCCAATCACCCTTCTCTTGGTGTTATCACATTTGTACTGTAGGATTTCTTCATTTTCATATTCTTTCCTTCTCCCTAGTCCCATGGAATTTATAAGATAGGCTTAGATAGTATATTTTATTTCATTAGGATTAGTAGTTGCATTAGATTAGGAAGAGGATACATCCTTCTCTGGAGAGTTGTCTCAATTTCATAGTCCTACACCTAGAGATAACTCCATGCTACCCAGTTACATTGATTTCTTAGATAACTCAGTTCTAAGTGATTCAAAGGGTGCTATAATCTGGTGATAACAATATGATCATATTTTCATGCCAAAAAAATGAACTGTCAAAACATTGTCTTAACTGCTCTTGATTTTAAGAATTATATTCTTGTTATTACAAAGAGATTAACAATAAATAAGACATGAATGTTTTGAAAAAATATCTCCCCCTTAATGTCTACATCCATTATATAAGAACGAAACTGAAAAAAAGAACTAGGTACATCTATCATGATGTATAAATGCACTTGATACACTATAAAGCATGATATAAAACTTTTACTATGCCTCTATGATAATCCTTTCTTGATTTTTGACAAAAAAAAAAGTTTATTCATGATTTCACTCTTTATGGGGGTTCATGATGCCTGATTACTATCATATAACTAAAAAAATTCATCATGAATCAATATAAATTACATGTCTACGACAAATATTTCATGTTTAATATATAACTTTGTTGAAAACGGATATCAAGAAGGTCTTTAAACATCATAACAAAACATTTGATGAATGAGCTTAGACTTCACATTGAATTGATAAATAGATATCATAGGATTCCTAGGATCAAATATCTCATACTTTAGATGAATAATATTTTCTTTCTTTGACAGAGAAGACACTAATCTTTTAAGACCATTGATAATTTTTACTTGAAATAATCAACAGTAGCATATATTTTTATTATTCAGAGATGATAGATGTAGTTTATATAGTTACTACATTAGCTCTGTGATTCTTTCTTCATTTTCATCTTGATTTTGATCTGATTTATTCCATTCTTTATTTTTGAAATTAGACTTTTTTTATAATCTACAATCCTCTTTGTTATGGAAAATTTTCCATAGTTGTTACAAGTGCCATTAAATTTCACTTTAAATTTCAAACTTTTTTTAGCATGCTTAGACTTAATATTAGATTTAAATCTAGATATGATATTAGACTTCTGATTGGGATTATTGTTAATCCTATTTCGAGTAGAATTATGATTTTGAGAGAACAAGGCTTGAGAGGAAGTTTCTTTTGAATCAATTTTTTTCATTACTCATTCTTCTTGGATTAGCAGAGAAGATAAAGTATCTAAGTTAGGCTAGATCATTCTCATTCTAATACTTAGAGTTAAGAATAGAGATAAAATTTTGAACTTTTCATGTCTATTGATTTGTATAAAGAAATATAGTATCTTGTCTTGAAACAATACACAGTTATAGCCACCCAATTGAGCTTAAATTTCCTTAATTTTAGTTAGGTAATTGACTATTTTATCATCCTCTTTCATAGGAGTTGTAAACAACTCTAAAACTAGCTTAATTATCTTAGATAGATGACTGCCTTCATGCATTATCCCTAATTTCTTCTAGGGATATGCAGGTTAGTCCATATGACACATATACATCAAAAATTCATCTTTTTTCTTTACAAAAGGATATACAGAGCATCCTGAGATCTTTGAGAGAAGGAGCTAAGGTTTTTTAGAGGTTACTTGTCTTCAAGAGGGTCATGTCTCTACACTAGTCACAAGAGTCCATAACTTCCTAGCCATAAAACAATATTTTAACCTTAACTCCAAATACTATAATTAGTTCCTTTAAAAATATGAGACTTATCAATTGAAAAACTGTCAGAACTATCCATTTTAATGCTCAAATGGTTATGTAGACAAAAAGCAAGTGAAAAATATTATTTTTAGTTATATGTTTGCAAATAGATTAGCAAAGAATAAGAAAAATAGGCCGTAGAAGGCCGCAAGGAAAAATGTATAAGATTTTCAAATTTTGGAATCCATGAGACAAAGAAACTTAGAAGAAAAACACAGAACATAGACTTTGAAAACCCGCATAATGAATAAAATTTTGAAAAACTTGCGGTACAAAGGAAATAAATAAACCTGTGGTATATAAGAAAATTTTGAAAAACACCACAGCACAAAGGAATTCAAGATCCACGATACAAAATAAATAGACACCCACAGAATAAATAAATTTGAAAGACCATTGTACAAAAGGAATTTTTTTACCCATGAACGAATCAAGATATGACAAGTGTTGAAGAAAAAGATAAAGAAATAGAACATGTGTGAAACTTCTTGAAAATTCTAAAGCATATCCTCGAGTAGACATGAAGTCCCTAGAATTTAATCAAAACAAATCGATTATCAGGTCCGTAACAGGGTTGACAAGTCAACCAAAATACATGAAAAAAGATATAAACATTGACACCATGAAAAGTTATGTGTTGATTTTTAGTTAGCTCGTACTTCACAATGCAACAGACTAGACAAAAGCTAATTAATTAAAAAAGACAGCAAAACCATATACACGTATTATTTTTCTATTAGGTCACACTTCATAGTTTGAAACAATTAAAACAAAGGACAAATAAAATGTGAAGAAACATGGTCATGTTCTATTATTTTGCAATTGACACAGATCGACAAAGTCTAAGTCAAATAATGCCATTTGTCAAAGATAAAGCAACTAAAACAAGAGACTTGGAAACTTTTTGCCAAACTTTAAATAAATTGCTTTAGGCAGATTTAAAGTCTATGGAATAACCTAAAAATTTAAACTAAGGTTCAAGTCTAAAATCTAAAGATGGGTGTCATAATATAAGAAGATAATCCAAAGAAAAGACTGACAACTTGACACTTAGGAAGACTGACACAACAGAAGATTAAAATATGTGTCAAGATTCAATTGGTTCACACTTTGCAGTTCTGAAAAAAATACTAAGGAAAAACTTGGGAACATGTGGAGACTTTTTAATGGCTCACTTTTTGCAAGTCTAAAAATTCCTAACAAATGTAGTTTCACAAAACAAGGATGGAAGCCTGTAAAATATATTATTGTGAACTCAACCATTTACACAGGAAAGAGCTGCAATACATATAGGTATTGTACAATTGAATACAAACAAGAAACTAAGTTGCACAAGTGCAACCATATTCCCGATTACATAAGCTTCCAATATTACATCCGGGAATCACAACAATAATATTGTTGAACCAATATAACAATTATACCTGTGAACAAATAAAACAAATATGGTTGATAAAAAAATATAACAACATTATTTAATTAATAAAATTAATTAAATAATTAATTATATAAGGCATAATTAAATATCCTAACATTCCCTCCCTTAATTGTGCATTGTCTCAAGGGATGAGGAGAGGAATTCTTTGAACAACTCAAACTTGTCACGTGCAAGTGACTTTGTGAAGATATCTACTCGTTGTTTAGCTGTTGGACAAAATTGAAGCTGGATGTTGTGCTTGAACACATGCTCGCGTATGAAATGAACTTGTATCTCAATGTGCTTTGTTCTTTCATGAATCACTGGATTATGAACAAGTTTGAGAACACCTTCATTGTCAACATACATGGTGGTTGGTTTGTCCTATGGTATTCCAAGTCCTTTTAGTATGAGATGTAGCCAAATTGCTTCATAGAAACCTTCTCCTAAAAAATGATACTCGGCTTCTATGGAAGAGCGAGAAATGAAGTGTTGTTTCTTACTTCCCCATGATATTGGTCCAGATCCCATAAAAAACACAAATCCTGAAGTGGATTTTCTGTCATCAATGTTGCCTGTATGATCTGAATCTGAATATCCAAACAAGAAGAAGTTGTCATTCTTCTTGTATTCTAGACCAAGACCCACTGATCCTTTGAGATATCTCAAGATGTGCCTTACAAATTTCCAGTGACAAAATTTGGGTTCCTATATGAACCTAGATAGATAGCTCACTACAAAGCTGATATCGGTCTAGTGTAGGTCAAGTAAATGAGACTCCTAATCAACTACCGATAGAGAGTGGCACTTACATCAGGAGATGGATCTGAACGAGATAACTGTAATCTGTTCTCCATAGGTATAGAAATTGGTGTGCAATCCATCATCTTGAATTTCTCAAGCATTGTCTTAGTATATTTCATATGAGAAAAAAAAAAGGTGATTCTCTTTCTACCATACTTCTAATCCAAGACAATAATGCATAATCATGAGATTGGTCATGTCGAACGATCAATTAAGATCTTTCTTCATTGCATCAATCATCTTCATTGAACTTCCAGTGATGACTAGATTGTCGACATAGACAACAACAATCACAATCTCCCCCCCCCCCCTTTCTTTTTGAGGTAAGGATTGGGATTGTATGGATTTATAACAAATCATGGTTGTACAATATGCTCATCAATCTTGATGTACCATGCCGGGGGTTCCTGTTTAAGGCCATACAAAGATTTCTTGAGTCTTCATACCTTTGTTTCTTGACCAGGTACAACATATCCCTCAAGTTGAGTCATATAGACTTCTTCTTGTAAATCTCCATTCAGGAAGGCACTTTTTACGTCCATCTGGTGGACTTTCCATCCAAACTGTGCAGCTAGAGCAAATATCATTCCGATTGATTTGATCTTAGCTGTGGGAGAAAATGTCTCATCATAGTCTATGCCTTTTTTTGTGCATACCCCTTTGCTACTAGTCTCATTTTATACTTGTCCACCGTCCCATATGCTTTATATTTTTTTTTAAATATCCATCTACATCCAATGGGTTTCTTTCTTGGTGGAATATTGACAAGCTCCCAAGTGTTATTCTTCATCATTGATTGATACTCAGAATCCATTCACATCTTTCCAATATTTTCACTGTAGGGATTCCTGGACTATAGAGAGCTCATCATATTTAATAACTCTACTCATCAAAGCAAAGTTAACTTCCTCTCTTACTTTACTGTGAGGTCATGGTTCAGGGGTGGATGTATCTGGTGGAGCATCCATTCTTACATCTCGTGATGTGCTAGTACACCACTTGGGCATATGATGATCTTTTCTCATGGTTCATGGTTCTATCTGATCAAAACCATCATCCCCATCATTACTTTAATCTTCTGAGGGAACATCAAATTCAATTTTTACAATTGGAGAAAAATATACATCTAGTGAGTCTAGAGGATATTCTCTACTTCCTTCTTCTCGAAAAACTCAACATCTCTGCCAGTGTAGAATTTTTTGGTCTTAGGATCCATCAATCTATACCCAAGAGACTCTTCACTGTACCCAATGAAGATGAGTTTATGTGACTTCATGTCGAATTTATTTCTGTTCTTCTTGGGTATGTGCATGCTTGCTTTGCACCTGAATACTCTAAGGTGTGCAATAGATGGTTTCTGCTTTGACCATGATTCTTGTGGTGTTACTCCGTCAAGAGCAACTGTGGGTACTCTGTTCAAAAAATACACTGTTGTCTTTGCTGCTTCTACCTAGAATGTCTTTGTGAGTCTAGAAACATTGATCATCCATCACACCATTTCCATGATAGTACAATTTCTTCTCTCAACAACACCATTTTGTTTTGGTGTGTGTGGAGGAGGCATTTTTTGACAAATCTTATGAGTTTGTAGGTAGTCATTGAACTCATTACTGGTGAATTCCCCCCCTCGATCTAAGTGGAGAGTTTGATGCGATGACCAGTTTCATTCTCAACTACTACTTTGAACTTCTTGAAAGTTTAAAAAGATTCAATTTTCTTGCGAAGATGAAAAATCCACATTTTTCTTGAGTAGTCATCATTACAAAGCATGAAGTACTAGAACCCAGAATGACTTGGTTGCATTAGACCGCAAAGATTGGTATGAACCAGGTCAAGTTTTCCATGAGCTCGAAATGTAATCTTCTAGAGTGAAGCTCCGTGTTGTTTTCCTATTAGGCAGCGAGGACACTTGTTTGTATCCTTCTAAAGAGATTAAAGCCCATGTACCATATTACGTCGGTGAAGTGTCTTGAGATACTTGAAACTTACATGACCAAGTATCTGATGCCACAATTATGCTGAGGTAGAGTTCTTAACCACAAGTTCCTTATCATCTTTCTGGAAAAAATCAAAATGGAACATACGTTCCACATTAGAGGCTTTTGCAACTATTTTTGAGCCTCTTGATTTATCTGTAATCAAACATGTTTTCTTGCCGGAATGACTATCGAAGTCAATTTTTAGGTTGTGATCAAGGAGTTGACTAACTAAAAGAAAATTATTTGTCAATCCAAGGACATATAAGACATCTAAAAGTCTACAATTGTGTGAACCAAGGGGTACAAATTTTTTCTCAATACCCTGAACTTTATATGAAGAATCATCCTCCAAAAAAAGATTATTTTTTGATGGCATGTCCCTCATTAAAATAAACCAGTCTCTGTGGTTGGTCATGTGTCAATTTTCTCCTGAATCAACATACCAAACATCACTAGATGTTGTGGATGGTTCACTTGATTGAGCAGTGAGCAAGTAGTCTTCATTATCTGACTATTCTTGTTACTCAACAATATTTCCTTGCTAATGGGGTCTTCTTTTCCAATTCCCCTTTTTCTACCCTTGATTGTAGTTAGAATATCCCTTGTGAGATTGTTATGGAGGTCTAGAGTTGTTTGATGAACCTTTCTTGTAAGTATTATACCAACAATCTTGTAGGTTATGTCCTCTTTTGCAGATTGAACATTGCTTCTTTTGTTGTCTATCCCCTTGATACTGATTTTGATTTTGGGACTTTTGATAGGAATTAGGTTTTCCTTTACCTTTTCCTTTCCATTTTTGATGTGAAGAAAGTGCCTACTCCTCTTCATCATCCTTATTATGTATGTCTTCCTCTTGTTGCAGTAAGTTTACCAATTTATCAAAACTAACGGTCGTATCTAACATGTTTAGTGTTGTTACAAAAATGTATTAAGAAGAGGGGAGTGCTCTCAAAACAATAGGAATGAGAGCATCATCTGAGACCGCTTCTCCCAAGGCTAGAAGTGAAGCCCTCAATTCTACAACTCTTCTTAAGAAAGCTTCTATTTTTTCATCATGCTTGAACTTCAATGTGTGTAATTGACTCTACAAATTCAGTATAACATTCTTGTTCTTGGCCTCGTATATTGTGCTCAACTTATCCCATGCTTCTTTGGAAATTTTGGCATCTCGAATGTGGGGTTGCACATCATCAGACACTCCAAACAAGATTATGAGTTTGGCCTTTTAATATGCTTTATCAAACTATCGTTGTTGTGTTGTATTAGTAATTTATCTCGTCAGAGTACCATTCACAACAAACCAGATCTCTTCAAACTCAAGATGTGTTTGATTTTTGTCTTCCATGTAGCATAGTTGTTTCCTCTAATTAGTTGTGAATCTAGAATAAAGCATTTGGGGGCATTGGTGCCCATTTTGCAGAGATCACTAACAGGTTTTGGCTCTTATCACTCCAGGTATAAGGTCTCCTAATCTATATACCGTCAGTCTGATATACCAAACCTTTCTATATACGCACCCTTCCAATATGCCTGCGGTACATGGAAGAAGCTCACCCTTTTTATATACCCGATGGTACATGAAAGAGGCGTTAACGTACGTGAAAGAATTCAATACATGGTACCAAGACAATACTGAAAGGGTTCTGTGTGATTATTGACACTCGCTCGAAGAAATATCCTCATACACGTGCATAACTTCGCTATATACTTGGATAATTTCTTAGTCCAGATTTATGTCGTGTAATCATTCACAAATGGATGAGATGGCTCATAATGTGTGCATTGTGACCTTATTACTCCCCATCAATTTATAGGAATGATGCAAACATGACATTGTTGTAGCTATATTAGGCGTTAAGTGCAGTAGTAGTTGCAACGACATTACTTATAAGCGCTTCCCAGAGGCACGATACATACAGAACGCTGCAAATGAGATCTAGGATCTCGTGAGTGTTACAAAACCAATTATTTTACTATTTTTTATTACAATTCTGCTAGTTTTTTATCAGTTACAAAGTTTGCAGTTGACTTATGGTAACCTACAAATTAGTACAATATATTGCAGCATGCAATTACATTCAAAAATCTAGAAAAAATTGAATGAAAGGAATTTTTTTTTGTTTTGCGGGCCTTGGTGGCCTCTAGATCCCAAAACGACCCTTTATGTTGAGATCCATTAAAAATGCTCCAAAATGAAGTATTTGGACAGTCTTACTTTTGCAAATGTTGCTCGAAATCAAAAAATAGGCTTAATAGGAGAAAAACAAAAATTACCCTAAATTAGGGATTTTCTCACTAAATTTTTAAAAGGCGCTTTAGTTGTGACTAAGCTATTTAGTGGTGGTTTTCCCACCAAATATGCCTCTAGGTTTAGCTGTTCCGCCCGTTTTCCTCCAAATTTCAAAATTGAAAAATTTTGTATTGGGGGTGGGGGTTGAACCCGAAACCTCCCACACCCATCAACCTCCAACTATCAAATTAGGCCTTCTTGGTGCTTAGGATATAAATTTAAGCATTTTGTATATAAAGTAAACAAATTTTGAACTAACCTTTTTTTTAAAAAAAATGTGACTTCACACTTGTCTAGAAGTCCACGTGGATTAGGATTCCTGGGAAATGTGGATCTTAGCCTTATCTTATCCTTTGGTTGCCGCTATGTTGATTTATTTCCCTTGATTACAAGTGTTGATTGATCTACCATTTTTTTAACTATTTCTTTGTGCAGATTGTATTGTATTTCACACCAATTTTGTTTGATTGTGTTTTGTTATTGGTTGCAGGTCTGCGTGAGGAGGTTGCAGGTCTGCATGAGGAGGTTGCAGCTCATGGGGGATGAAGCCACGGTTTTTTTCTTTGTGTAGATCCTTTCAATGCTGGTGCAAGGTCGATGAAATAAACTCGCACACAAATTTTTATTATTTCTCAGCATGGCTTTGAATTCTTTCACTGTGTTTTGCAAGTACAGGGTGCTCAGGACATTGCTTGGCCATGGTTCGATTGAGTTTTCCAATGTTCAGCATGATGGAATTCATGCCACCCTCTCTTTCAGATATGATTTTTTTTTTTTCAATATTGATCTGCTACCTTTTGAATTTATCTCCACCATATGATGCAAGATTGACTTCAATTTTTTTAATGCTTTATGGTTGTAGGCTCTGCATGTAGACTGTGGAGCTTCAATCAATTTACTTTGTGCAGGTGACAGAGGGACAGCTCAGCGAACATAGAAATGGAATGACATGACTATGGCTCTATCCAAATCTTATGCAACTCTTCTAATGAACTCTGTGGATAATACACTAGGATATTTCCAAAGAAATGTTGGTTCTACGACTACTTAGCCTTTGCATACAAAACACACAAGTCGACTGTTCAAGGCAAAAAACAACAATATTGAACTCACCTCTAATATGCATGGCTCAGCCTTCAGAGGGGTTGTTATGAGCTCGGTCAAAGTAAAAAAGCTCAGTCAAGGGCTGAGTGCACTGCAACAAATTTTTCCTGGTGTTGGGTGCACAAGTGCAAAAACAAATTGCATTCCAAACACCTAGAATGAACAGGAGGAAGTGAGGAGGCAGGGATGGGGCTGGGAGATTATAGGAGGCTACACAGGGTCTCAATTGCTACAAACACTTCTCCAATCTCCTCTATATATGTTGTTCTTTCTTTCCACTCCTTCACAAGTCCAGATTCTTGCTCTGGTACCAAATGTAGTTTCACAAAATAGGGACGGAATCCTGTAAAATATATTATTTTGAAATAAACAATTTATAGAGGCGAGAGTTGCAATACATATAGGTATTGTATAGCTGCATACAAACAAGAAACTAAGTTGCACATGTGCATCCATATTCCAAATTAAATGAGCTTATAATATTACATCCGGGAAGCACAACAATAATATTGTTGAACCAAATATAACAATTATACCCGTGAAAAAATAAAACAAATATGGTTGATAAAAACATATAACAACATTATTTAATTAATAAAATTAATTAAATAATTAATTATATAATGCATAAGTAAATATCCTAACAACAAATGCAAAAAAGGTGGAAAAGTCTTATTGGATAAGCCACTTCCACAAATAGAAAATTGACAAATGCAAAATGTGAAGATATTTGGAGAAATTTTATTTTCTCAAACTTCGCATATGTCAAAATCAAGCTATCAAAATACTGACACTCCAAAATATGGAGCTACTTGGAGAAATCCCATTGGCTCAGATTTTGCAAAGACAGAAGAAGCTAACAAAGGACTGAGAATGTGAAATATGGAGCAATTATATTTGTTCGTATTTTACAAAGATAAAAATAGGCTAATAAAATTTTGAAAATGCAAAATATTCAGCAACTTAGAGCTTTCCTATTGGATTGGGTTTTGTAAATGACAGATGAAAGCTAACACAAGTCTAACAATGAGGAAAACATGCGTAAAGCCCTTATTGGCTTGAATTTTAAAACTAACAATTAGATAAACAATAAAACTAAATTTTTGAAGTGAGTGGAAGAACCTTATTAGTTCATACTTTGTGACTAACAAAAGGACAGAAAAACTAAAAAGGCAAAGCTAGCTAAAGTAAAATGATTTTCTCAAGCTTCACAATAAAATAGAACCTTACAAAAAATTGAAAAATTCAATAAATAATTGATAGAGTGAAGCCACTTGGCAATAAAATATTGGATTAGGATTCATAAACACAAAAAATACAACAAAGAAGCTACTTGGAGTAATTTTATTGGTCCAAGCTTTGCAAAATCGAAAGGATCTAAATAAAAAATGATTAAAAGAGCAAAGCCAGGTGGTGTAAAATGATTAGATAGGGCTTCATAAAAAGAGATCTAGCAAAAAATTAATATTAATAAAGTTGGAGTGTATTTAAACACTCCAAATTAACTCTAGATCTAAATATATCTTTTGGATCCAAATTAAAAATAGCACTATCGACTATAAATGGCGCGAAAAACTTAAAACAAGCTCGCAAACGATGAATATAAGATAAAAATAATTGTAAGTTGATGCAGAAACAAATATCTAAGGAATAAAATTCTAAAGCACCAATCTAAACAACCATTTAACTAATATTTTCACAAAATATTTGAACATGAATTAGAATTTTAAAGCTAGTTAGCTTGAAGATGACTATGGAGTAACTAGGTTTTCATAGATCCATAAATAGACTCCAAGATTCTTTTCTCTAGCTAATTAAGAGCTTCTAGATCGATCCTACACATGCATAATCACCTACTCTGACACCATGTTAGGATTTATAAGGAATGTATAATCAACTAATTATAGATCCATGAAATAAATGTTGAGATTATAGATTATGTTCTACAGATTATAGAATGTAATAATAAAAGTTGAAAGAAAATAACAGAGAGAGAACACCAGATTTAAGTGAGGAAACCTAAATGAAAAACCCTATTGTAAAATCATTGTCTGTATTAATAATCTCAATACTTTAACCCAACACTTCCACTTCACTCCTTGGTTCCACAAAATGATTGCAGAGCTATTTCTCTCAATCATTCAATCCAAAAATCATTGAGAGGTCTTCCAGTCTGATCTCAATCTTAAATGAGTCTATATAAATGTGATCATTTATAATAGCTAATCTTGAGAGGGATCACCCAAATCAATATGGGTGGGTGATTCAGTTGAGTTTATTCACTCTTAAATTTGGAAGATCTTCATAATAAAGTCTTATGAACAAACTTTTAATTTAATATTGGGGTGTACTGCAATGGTAGATATCCCACTTGACATTATTACCCCAACACTTAGATCACATAAAGCATATACAATCCACGTCAAGGAGAAACACAACCACGGATTCTATAGATATTTCTACTTGTCCACAATGACATGAATCAACTTTTGATGATAATGTTTCTTAATTTACTAATGAAATCAATTATGGTGATCCTCTTTCCATCAAACATATTTCTTCCACTACACATGTACATGTTTATGATATTTATCATCATCTCATTACTTAGTATATACCTAAACAAATGGCACGAATATAATACCCATGTGTATTAATTTCTTCATCCTCTTGATGAATTCCTATGGGAGAACCTTTATGTCACTATTATAAATATTCAACAAAACAAACATTTAGGCACCTCATATTACACTTGAGATATAGGTATTATTCTTTCAAATGACATATTATTTCTAGTGGGCATATCCAATGTGACCTGATATTCAATATTTGGTTAAATGAAACAATCTATAATCACTTATCACAATACTTGAGGGCATGTGCAGATCTCCCTTCTTTTCCAAATAACAAGTTTCCTTATACTATATATGCCCCTACGTAATTTGTTAGGGATGATGCTTCGAATATGTTTTCTACTACTGCTAATACTATCCCTACTCATCACATGTTATACCACATCTCTTCAATCATAATGGGTGTCATGTATAAATCAAAATTAATTTATCAATCAATTATTATATCTTCAAACATAGTACTTTAATCGCAAGTCTTAATTCTAAATCCTCTACTCATATTATTTCTAATAGTTATATCTATATTCCTAGATTTGGATCACATATAAGATGTGTTAGTTGATACTAAATCTCCAAATCAATGCTACTAAATAAATGGGTTTATGTTGTCATTGTAAAGAGAGGATAATCATGGGTTGTTTAGAAGAATAAAGTGGGTAAACTTCCTTATTTTAATATATGACCTGCACACAAAAACACTTAGAAAAATGCTATTTATTTTTTGTCTAGGTGACCTGCCTTAATTAGATCCCTAACCATTTAAGGAGATAAAAAGATATTTTATTGTATAAAAATGACAAAACAATGCATGAAGATGAATGGTATACATGAATCAATCGTAAACAAGTCACAAGTGAAATTATCTAAAAATTGTATGGAGGTTACTTCTAGTAATGGGTGCGAGTACCACCTAAACTTAAATATCACCAAAATATTGACTTCATGAGTTGCACCTATCCTTTGTGATCCACCTTATCCTCTCCAAAATTTGTAATATTAAAATATACGATCAATTAATAAAACATCATATGGGCTCAAGTGCATAAAGAGACAAGACGTCTAAGAGAGTGAAATGATCAAGGTGAGTGGTGTTTTATAGTTTCTGAGTGCATAGAATATTGTGACATATATGAGTGAAATTTTCATGTGTAGACACCCCAATAATACCCATTACACATTACAATGTCCAATAATAATGTTTGGTTCATTATTCACTCATGTTCCACTTCTCGAAGTAATTTAATTAATTCTATACACCATACACAACTTTGGCTAATTTAATTAGCTATTTAAATAAATAAAAAATCAGTTATCTACTCACCTTCCACTCATATCCATTTTGTTATCCAACTAACTCAATTTGAACTTATCACTCCACTCAAGTTCTAGAATTCTTAAAACATCAAAGAAAATATTCAAATACAACCAGAAAAATCAAGAGCCAACCAATTTGAAATAAATCCTCTTAATTTCTTATTCAAATATCTAACTGCATTGAACAAATCAACCATGCTAAATAAGGAAATTTAAATCAATAGCCTACAAATCATTCAATTCCACCTTCCTCAATCCCTGGCTTCTTCTACATCTATAAATAATAAGCTCCATTCCTCTAAATTCATCATTGGAAATCTTGGAGAATTTATAGTGTTATTTTGCCAAAAACTCATTAAAAATCCCTTGAGCACATCCTTATGTTGTCCAATTGATCACTCACTAATCCAATCATTCATGAAAATCATCAATCCAATTCATTTATCTACTTGTAGCTTGAAGTACTTCCATTTGGAGAATTCTTGGAGCATCTACATATCAAAGAAGCATTTTCAATCTTCATCAAGGACCCAAAAGAGTGTCACTTGGCCCCACTTTTCAGATGATCCAATATGAGGTTAAGAACTTGCTTGGGATTTTATTTTATTCTCTATACTTTCTCATTTTTACATTTTCTCTAGTATACATTTTGGCATGCCTGGTGGGACCCCTACATTTTTTAATCATTTTTTGGAAAATTTAACATCGTTTCATGTGTTCTTGTTAGTGTTTAAAGGTCACTCACCAATTTTCAGGTCATTGTGTAAGATAGTTTTGAGAGCAGTTTGTAAAAAACCAGATCATTTTGGCCGTATTCTAACATTTTTCTTGTAGGTACAAGGTGATTTGCATTTTTATAGACTTCTTTACACTAGCGTAGCTTTTGATCTATGCACATTAGTGTGCATTTTTGTGAATTTACACTATCGTCAAATTTATGTCTTCCACTAAGACCTACATCCCCTATGCCAATTTTATCATATTCTATGCACTAGCATGTTAGTGAGTCATACACTTTTGTATTTTTCTACACTAGTGCTAATGCATAAATTTGTTTTTTAGGATACTATTCTTACACTAGTGCATTTGCAAGACCTCATGCTTTTATTCAAGACCTTGTGCTTCATAAACTATGTTACATGGAATTCATTGATTTCCTTGCATCTAGCATTTTTATTAAACCATGTGCATGCATTCAAGGTGTGTTAGTATATGATTTTTAGTGTTTTTGTAGTCTACATTTCCATTTCTATATGTGTTAGTGTGCTCTTTGTCTAGATGTTGTGTATTAATTTTTATTATAATTTTTTGTAAATTTACATAATTATGTACTTTCTTCCATGTTATTTTCTTTACATTTATGAAACATTTTGCATATAGTTCACATAAAATTAAAATCTAACACATCTTTTAATCATTTTTTCTAACCAAATTGCAATTATTTCTCTTTTTTCTTTCATTTCTAACATTTCACTTTTACAATCCAACATCGTGTATTCTCTTCTCTCATTGCACCCTTTGGGAAAACTTGAGAATCAAAAGTGATTGATTTACTTCATAGTTAAATCATTTCATGTTTCATATTTTAATCTAACTCATGTTTTTATTTCTAACTTTTTATTTTTCATAACCAAACCTATGTATGCTCTTCTCTGTACACCCTTTGGGTGAACTTGAGAATCAAAATGGTTGAAGTTGTCTTTTCTTGTATTTGGCTAACTTGATTTTGTAGGATCTACATAGAAATTGAAAAAAAGAAGTAAAAAATCAAAAAAAACTACTAACTCATTTGAATGCAGGTTTCCTTTTTTAAATAAAACTAAATTGCTAAAAAAGAGTCGGGGTATAGCTTTTCTTTTAATTTATTTTTTCTACATTTCTTTTTCATCAAAGTTGGAAAGAATATTGTTTGTAAACATTCATACCCTTATATTTTCATGTAGCAACATGGGTTTCATCACCACTTAGTTACATCAGTGACATGGATTTCACCACCACACACCACTCATTTTACATTGCATTGCACTTGAGACTTAGTCTCAAATACAATTTTCAACGCTTTCCTCACCTCTTTCCCTACTTACAGGTAAAGTTATTGTGATGGGTTACTATGAGTATATGCCTTAAAATAGTTGTAACAACAAAGTTTGTGGCATCGTCCTTAAATTCTTCAGGGAGAAATAAGGACACCATTCACATATTCATTCCCTCATTACCCTACCACCTATTCAAGAAAAACCCATTATTAGAGTGGTGATTCACTCCTCTAAGCGGGCCATTAATTGATTAGGTGAGTCTATTTCAAGTATTCCAAGGGTTCCTGTACCACTTATGTTCCCACGGTAGATTTAAGTATATTAGGAATGGGATATATTGAAAGACACATCTATTTGGAGTGATAAGATCCTTCCATCCATTATTCCACAACATTCTGCTTGTTGCATTAAACTTTACACTTCTCCAATGTATTTTACCTCTTAAGACAAAACATATCAAAACATTCTTGTTGTTTGTACACATTCTTTTTTTTTTAATCAAATATTGTAGATCAAAATAATTGTGTTCCACAAACACCATTCAAATCAAATCCAATCCAATCAAAATCAAGAATCCAGTCTACCCCATCCAAAACTAATTTTATCCTTTGGATACACACCCTTTTGATAAAACTATAACTTGATTCCTTAAACACATTTATGACGTAAACACCAAGTAAACAAAAAAATCCAATCTTATCCCATATGATTAACCACTTATCTAAATTTTGAGCTTACCTAGGTTCTTACTATTAACAACATGGTGGTTACTCACAATAAAAGTCAAAATATTTATGATAACCCTGATAGATTCAATCCTCTTAGAAACGATAGTTCAATGAAGAGAATGAGGTAAGACAACCCAAACTCAATGAAAAATAATCAAGAACAAGTAGACAAATTTATTAAGAAAAAATAACAACCAATACCTTCTTCACATCCTAGAAATGGGGGTAAAGTTACCTTCTGGAATTTAGTGAAGAAACTTAAGTCACCTTTTAGACAATTATAAATCAAGTAAACAAAATCACACATCTAACGATTCAACTAAAACATCCAACGAATCCTTGTTAGAAACAATTCATGAAATGACACATCTCACTCACATGGATTCTAAAGTTTCCAAAAAGTTTCCATGATGAAGAGAAAGATAAACCTAGTCACAAAATTCAAGGTGACATGATAGATTTCCCTAAAAAAAACATTCGCATAAGAATGGAATAACATGAAAGAAACAATCATGGGGTTAGAAAAACATACCAAATAATTTAACTTTTGAGGAAATTTTTCCTTATCCATTTGATAAGGCCATTTAAAAATATCATTTCCATCATTTGAAACTCCTAAATTAGAAAAAGTAAAAAGAAAACATGACCCAAGAGAACATGTAAAAGAATTCTTCATGTAATTCCAAGAAGTAGCATATAATGACCTATACCTTTTACATCTTTTCCCTAAAATTTTAGGAGGACAATATTTAGATTGGTTCCTACAACTTCCAAAGGGATCCATTACCAATTTTATTTAACTTATCGGAAAAAAATTTGTCAAACACTTTTCCTTTAAATAAGAATTTGAGGTCACCATGATGGACCTTTGTAATATAAAAATCAAAGAAACAATGAAACATTCACATCATTTCTCCAAAGATTGTGAGGGATCACAAGCCTATTCCCTTGTTCAATTCTCAAGAAACAATTGGTAAAAATATTTATACCTAATCTCAATCATGAACTATCATTCCAAATGTAAATGCATTACTTAACTAACTTTGAGGAAGTAATTGAAAAGGGGACACAATTGAGAAATCCCTCATTGTCTAAAGGCCTAATCAAGACTCCTTCTAAGGATCAACCTCACCAAAGACATCAATCAAAATCAAGATAAGCCAAGGCCATTCAATGGAAATCATAATGTTGTGAATGATGGAGTCACTACATTCTCACCACATTTAGAACATTAAAAACAACCGATCCAAACCAAACAAATAAATTAAAAACCAATCATCATTCCTAGTAAGGAAGCTTACTCCTCGTGAATTTAGAAGAAGAAAATTCACTCCACTTGGAGAAATTATTTCTAGCATATTCCATCACCTAGAAAGTGTGGATATGGTCACCTATCTAATTGTAAGACCCTTTTAAATAAGGGAAAATAAAACCAATGTGGTAAAAATGAAAATGAATATTGTGAGTACCATCATATAAATGGCCATAATATGGATTGTTATATGTAACTCTGCCACTACATTAAAAACTTAATTGATTGCAGAGACATAGAAGTTGCAAATACATCCAAAAAAACTCCAAAAAAAATTAAAATTTTTCATAGAACCTTTCCCCAAACAAGATGAATCCAAAATATCTCAAAATGACAAGGGCCAAACATCCAAAAAAAATTAATATGACTCAATCATATCATTCATCCATCAAGAACCCAACATTTTTAATACCATCAAAATCACAAACTCCTGACTATGAAGTAACCATAAGACAAAATAAGGTTTTATGTTCCACATCACAAAAAACCTTTGAAATTTACAATACCTCATATAGCATCTAATCCTTAATCTAACTTAAAATCAAAATTGACATGCTAATGCTAAATCTTCCATTGAATTCCTATGATATTATCAAACAATTGGAGAAGTACATCCCTGCATAAATATCACTTATGGAATTTTTTTGAAAACATCACTTATGCTTCAAGACATCCTTACTCATGCATTACAATTCACGTGTTCCTAAGGAAATCAACACCCAAAAATTTCAACCTAATTGATTACAAATATTTCACTCAATATCCCTATCTTATCATTTGGTCCTCATGACCTTTTAAACCCAAACATTCCAAATAATAGTTCCTTATATGTCGAAGCATTCATTACTCATCATAAGATCAAAAGAGTTCTTGTATACAATGGAACCGCACAAAACATTTATTCTATGAAACTATTATGATGTCTTGGCTATACCGAGGAGAGTCTTACTATTGATATCATAACCATTCATGGGTATGATAATCATGAGATACTAATCCCTATGGGAACAGTCATGCTATCACTCATGGTTGGACCAATCACCTTGGAACACCTTGTGTCATGTTGTGGACTTGGAGGTTCTATAAAAAATCCTCCTTGGGTGCCATCGATCCATGTCATGCAAATTCATCCTATCCACATTCCATCAATGCATCAAATTTCCCTGTATCAAGGCAAATAAATTAAATTATGTAGGGAATACTAAGCCCTTTGAGTATTGTCAAATTCTTGAAGGGAGGTATCAACAAGGCCACTATTTTCCATCCATAGAAAATTTTTTCCCCCTCTCATCATACCATTCTTTGAAACCACATGAATTGATCCTGATACACTCTCAAAACTTATTCCAAATACTAGTGCTGAGAATCTTGATAGTAAAACCATTAATCCTCCTTCTACATCCTCCAATCCACCTTCTACATCATCTAGTATGCCTACTAGTTCATCTACACAAACATCCACATTTAATATCATTAACAAAGGATGTGGTGAATATCAATTTCAAAAGGTTGAAAATTCCTTTCACATTGGGAAACTTACCCCTGTCACCACACACCATGGAAAATTGAATTTTCACATGTACACATCACTCCATCTACAAACTAGGAAAAAATATCTTTCGATGATTTGGATACTTAGAAGACAATAAAATTCAAGCTTCTGAGAGCTCTTGGTTTGTATGATTGGATTCATTGACTTATGGTTATCAATCTCCCGAACACATCATAGGAAATAAAATCATGAAAAACATGCAATGGAAGGGAAAATTTCTTGGAAAAGAATGAACAAGGTCAGTATAGATCCCATTACCTCAATAGAAAATCTAAACTCATATGGTTTGGGTTACAATCTTGATGCTTCCTCATGTGAAGTGTCTTGCTAGTAAAGAAACCAATAGTGAAAAAATTGACTCTAACAATAAAACAAGTGTCATGCGTATATCTCTTTAAGGATCTCACCAACACGATCATTTTTATCATCTTTCCATAAACCATTGACATTTTCTATCCTTCCCTCATCAGTTAGGATCACCTAAATCCATTTCCATAGACCTCTTCTAAAATGATGAGGCCATTGAATAATTTATTGGAAATTGAGATCACATACCCCCTTCTGATCATAAGAAGGAATTTGATATCAATTTAGACAGCTATAACCTACTTTGGTGAAGAGCTTCAAAACCCTAATCCACTTAAACCCAAAATTCAAAAAGTAAAAAGAGGAAAAATATCCCATAGTGAAAGGCATTACTGAGACATTATTAGAGAAACAAAAAAATAAGAAAAATCCACAAGACTCCTCCCCTCATGAAGAGGAATCTCAAATAGACAATCTACATCAACCTCATACATCCTTTACAAAAAAAGATACATCTAAAATGTTGGTAGAAGAAACCATAGACATCAACATTGGAACAAATGAACACTCTAAGATTCTACATCTTGGATATATGTCTAACTCCACAAGAAATATAAATGTTTACTACACTTCTTCTATGATAATTTCAAGATGTATTTGCATGGACATATATTGATATGTTAGGATTAGATCCCACTTTAATTTTTACACCAATCTCATGGTTCACCATGACGCTAAACCAATCAAACAAAAGTTAAGAAAAATGCATCACAAAATTGCATTACTAGTCAAAGAGGAATTATAAAAAATCCTAGCGGCAGGCTTTATTAAACCCATAGACTATTCAAACTAGATATCCAACATTATTTCAGTCACTAAAAATAATCATGGGATTATAATTTTCATATACTTTCATGACATCAAAAAAGCATGTCTAAAAGATGACTTTCCATTACCTAACATTGATATGATTTTCGACTCAACAACAAGTCACGAAATGTTGTCGCTTATGGATGGTTTTTCTAGCTATAATAAAATAATCAATTGTAGAATAATATTAATAGGAAAACAACATTTGAAACACCATGGGTAACATTATATTATAAGGTGGTGCCTCTTGGCCTAAAAAATGCATAGGTTCTACCTATCAACTCATAATGGCTATAATATTTTACGACATGTTGAATAAAATAATGGAATATTATCTTGCCAACATCATAGTAAAATGAAAAACTATAGCGGGAGATCTACAAGTCCTTCACCGTATCATCTTGAAAGATTATGCATTTATAAAAAGTTTGACTAAATCAAAAAAATGTGCCTTTGGTGTTACATCAGGTAAATCACTGGGGTTCATTTTTTCACGAAGAGGTATAAAAGTGTATCTTGCAAAGGTTTGTGCTATACTGGAAATTACTCCTAAAAAAATCTAAGAAAATTAATGAGTTTCCAAGGAAAAATACAAATCCATATGATGTTTTTTATCACAACTAGCAAACAAGTGTCATCACTTCAACCGAATACTTAAAAAAGGATGTTAAATTTAATTGAGATCAATATTGCCAAAAATCCTTTGATAAGATAAAGACATATCTAGCCAATCCTCCAGTGCTTATGCCACTTATTCTAGACAAAAAAGTGCTTCTCTATACATCAAACACAAACTATGTTATAGGAAGAATTACTCACACAACACAATGATTAGGGACATGAAAACACTATTTTATCATCTTAGTAGAACTTTTATTGATCATGAGCACAAATATTCACATGCTAAAAAAGTCATGTTTGGCCATGGAACTTTCTTTCCATAAGTTACATCACTATTTGCTAAATTATACCACCAAACTCATCACAAAAATTGATCCTCACAAACATCTAATTTCTAAACCATTTATCACTAGGATGGGTGTTTAGCTATGGATTAATCTCCTTAGTGAATTTTATATTGAGTTTGTTATTCAAAAGGATATCAATGGACAATGCCTTACAAATCACCTTTCTGCATCACCCCTCCGTGGAACAGAACCACTACATTTTGAGTTTCCCTAATGATTTTCTCATGTTCCTTGACATTACTCCTTCATTAACGCTCTACTTTGATGGCTCTTGCAACGTTTGTGGTTCAGCGACCTATGGAATAGTGTTAATCACTCCAAATGCAAATATCATTCCTACAGGATCTTTCACGTGGGTTTTTCTTGCACTAGCAATATTATGGAATACAAATCCCTTATATTTGGATTTAAGGTAGCCATTCAATGGAATATCAAATAACTTAGGAGTCATTGGTAATTTGCAATTGATAATCAAACAAGTTAGGGACATGAGTATCAAGTTCAAAGATGAAAAATCTAATACCCTGTAAGAAGATGGTTGACAAACTTAAAATATATTTTCAGACGATCACTTTTGAGCACAGTTCCTAAAGCGTCAAAACAAATCCATGGGGATGTCTATGGCAACTATTGGATCTCTTCTTGAGATCGTAATAAATCAAACCCAAACACACTTCCTTGTAGAACATCCCTTGGACCTCCTACTTACGACTTGCCTGAGACTACCATGGTATGTGAAATGGTTGGTCTCAATAACAATTAGTACTATGATATATATACTTTCATTCATGAAAAAAATTTCCACCCAAATATGACCTCCCATAAAAAAAAGTGCATTATCACAATGTGCCTCTCACTTTATTATCCTATCCACCACCTTGTATCACAAAAGTTATGATGAAAATTTATCCAGATTTCTCAATCAAGTTGAGGCATCTAACAGCTTAGTTGAAGTACATATAGGAATTTGCGGTGCACATACAAATGGATTGGCCTTGGCCAATAAAATCCTACACTTTGCTTACTATTGGCTCACCATAAAAAATGATGCATGCCACTTTTTCAAAAGATGTATAGCATGTAAAAAACATGGAAATATCATTCATGCACCTTCCCAAGTATTACAACTAATCACAAAACTTTGGCCTTTCTCTCAATGGGGGCTCAATCTTATAGGGAAAATGAAAATTGCATCATCCAATGGACATAAATTCATCATCACAGCCAGTGAGTACTTTATTAAATGGGTAGAAAATATGCCTCTCACTTACTTAAATATCATTTAGATATCCAAATTCATTTTTAATAACCTCATCTGTCACTTTTATATCCCATCTTCCATTGTCACTGATAATGGAAATTCCTTCAAAAATCAAAATTTTAAAGATCTTGCTAAATGTTCCACATTCACCTTATGTGTTCCAATTCATATTACCCTCAAGGTAATGGCCAGGTTGAAGTGACTAAAAATAAGTTAAACAATATATTGAAAAAGATAGTCAATACACATAGAAGAAATTGGCATACCCAAGTCTACCCCTCCCTTTCATCTTATCGCACATCAATTTGCACTCATATAAGAGCCACTCAATTATATCTCATTTTTGGCTATGAATATGTTCTACTCATTGAGATAAAACTCAAGAATCCTTGAGAGTATCCCTTCAGGACCTCATCAATGAAGATGAATATGGATGATCACCACTTAAAAAACTAGAGATTCTTGAAGAAAAAAGGATTAACACTCTAAACCATCTCTAAGTATATCAAAACCAGCTTTGACATAGCTATTAAAAAAGATAAAACATAGAGAGTTCAATATCAGTGATTTGGTTCTCAAAAAATTATAAATACAAAAATAAGGAAAGAGAAAAGTAAGGTAAATTTGATCCCAATTGGTTAGGGCCATATGTAATCATTGTGAAGTTTGGGTTTGGCATATATAAGTTGGCCATGGAGACTGACCAAACACTAGATGAACCCATGAACACCATCCATGTAAAGAGGGTCTATTCCTAGGAACCACTTATCTTCGGGAACGTTTTACACTAGAAGAAGCCACTTTTACATTCCTTTCACCTGGCTCATCTAAAGAAGTCTTAAAATTTTCACTCCATCAACAGATGTTCCCATCATACAATGAAATATTCACCATCATCACCTATTTATTTCATGTTATCATAAGAAAGAAGTTATTATTGGATCCTATGTAGGTGTTGTGCATCTTATCCCTCTTATGGTTTTTCCCATTTCAGATATTTTCATCTATGGTCATATCTAGAATCTTATGGATCCTCCTTTCATAGAAGTTCTCTCTCTAATAAGAAATCTCTAAAAAAATGCATGGCTCTTTGATCTCCCATCTCACTCTTTAGTGTTGAACCCTTGAGTTATACTAGTCATTTGGGGTTTATATTTAGGGGAAAAAATTTATTCCCATCAAGCACAATTCAAATACAAGGAACACATAAATCAAAAAATACATATATTGCAAATAATTACACTTCTCATCCTTTATAGTCTTTGGTGTTAAGTCCAACACTTTTTAATACTAGTGTAAGGCTAGGGATAGAGAAAGGTTCCCTTACTCACCTACATTTTCTCTTTCATGTTAATACCTTGCCTCTTACCATTGAGATGAGATAAAATTTAGGGGGATGTTTCAAAACACATGAAAAAGAAACAAAAAATCCTTTAAAATCACAAGTGTTTAATCATACAAAATCCCAAATAAGAAATTTAGATTCCCATGTTAGAAGATACAACCATCCCTTACACCATATCTTTCCAATCGGTAGGCCACATGCAGGTCTATGTCTAAGTCAAATACCTATAAAGCGCAAATTAGATTAGAAATAGTTCAGTAATCCTGATTGGTGATGTGTCACAATTTCCCAAATGGACCATTTTTAACCCTTGTTTCTTCACCTACATACATTATCTCTTGTGTCTCACATCCTTTGTGGATCTCAGTGTTGAGCCCTAAGCATCTACCTATTTGTGTGGATTCAAGGGTGGAGTAAGAAATCCTATCACTATAAATCATCTAGCATATGCCAATGGAATTAAATATTTACTATTGTTTGACAATGATTTTTCCACCGTACAACATTTAGACATGCATGTTCCCATATCTCTTTTTTTCTATCCTCTCATATCACCTCCCCCATCTTCTATTATCACATATTCTAAACATGCAAGATGTTTTCCATTTATTATCTCACCCATATTCACTTTATCCATCTCTTAGCTCTTACAAAGTTTGGCATGGGTCCATGATCACTATCATAACTAGGTCCCTCACATTGATACCTAGTCAAAAATCCCTTAAAATCCAAACAATCTAAAATATAAAAACATACTTCAATTTATTTTAAAAATCCCAAAACATCAAATATTCAAAAACTACCAAAAACAAATAAAACATTCAAAAATATACAAACAAATCGAAAAAAAATCCAAAAATCATAAATATTTACAAAAACTACCCAAAACATCAACACCCTTAACAAAATCACACATTGAATCTTATCCTAGTGTTCATTCCAAATATCCTCGATTGGGGAAATCTTGGCTCTCATTTGCTCCCTTACATGTATCCTTGTTTGGGTATAATGACCCAATCAATCCTGAATCATCTTACCCTTGCTATGGGAAAATCAAATCAAATAATTATCATTGGGGAACATATTAGGGATAGAATTAAATGTCTTTCTATATATTTTTGTTACATTGTTACTTTTCTTATATAGTTTTTTGACCAATTACAATTTTAATGTTTGATATTTTGGTTTATTTATATCCATGGTACATACGTTTACTTCATATATTGGTTTTTTTTTAACTTGGTTTTCCTTGTGTGTGTATTTGTTTATGCACATGATGGGTTAATCGTCATGGTTCCAACTCTATTGTATAACAACAAAATATATTTCTCTAAATTATAAAATATGAATGGAATCTCAAGCTATGAGTAAGCTTAATCCCATCATCATCCCAATTAACATCAAATCCTGACACAAAATCATAAGTCTATGCCTATCCTATATCCTTTACCCTCATATCCCTTCTATTTAACCCTTCTTCCAACCATAGTTCACATCCTAATTCCTTAATTTTTGTTGCTGACCCTTCATTTCTCCTTTTCCTGAGCTCATTTTTCTTGTCCCTCACAAGGTAGTCTTGTACCCTTCCTATCAAGTAATTTTCCACCACTTTATCACATCACCCATCTGTTCTACGAGGCACTCCCTTGGCACAATTTAGATCCTCTAGGGCATTCAAATGCTTCACTAGGGTAAATTAGGATGTCTAGAACATTTATTTATCATCCTTTCACTGATCTACACGTCGTTTATCTTTAAAATGCTATTACTATGCAATAAAAATTTAAAGAGGGGAAAATGTAAATGCCACAAAAATACCCATTACATGTTACAATGTCCAACAATAATATTCATTTCGTTATTCACTCATATTCCACTTTTAGAATTAATTTAAGTAATTATATACACCATACACCACTTTGGATAATTTAATTATCTATTTAAATAAATAAAATCAATTATCTACTCACCTTCCACTCATCTCCACTTCACCATCCCACTCACTCAATTTGAACTTGTCACTCCACTCAAGTTCTATAATTCTACATACATTGAATAAAATATTCATGTACAACCAACAAAATAAAGATCCAACCAATTTGAAATTATGCTTCTTAATTTTTAATTCAAAGATCTAACTTCACAAAACAAATCAACCATGCTAAATAAGGAAATTGAATTTATTATCTTGTAACTCAGTCAATTCCGCCTTACTCAATCCATGGCTTCTTCTGTATCAATAAATAAGAATCTTCATTCCTCTCAATTCATCATTGGAAGCTTGGAGAATTTTCAGTGTTACTATGTCAAATTCTCATTAAATATCACTTGAGCATACCCTTATGTTATCTAATTGATCACTCATCCATCATCCATTCATTTATTAATTTCTTATAGCTTGAATTAATTCCATTTGGAGCATTCACATATCAAAGAAGCATTTTCAACTTCAATGACCCAACAAGAGTTTCACTCAACCCCACTCTTCAACTAATCCAATATGAGATTACAAGGAGCTTACTGAGAAAGGTTTGCATTCATTTTTTATTTTTTGTTCTTTCTGATATCTAGATTTTCTCTTGTACACACAAATGGGTGAGATGATAAGGGTCCATAGTGCATTGGGAATGCAAATGGGTAGGTGGGATGGACAAAATTAAATATGAGTGGTTGATGGTTAGTAAATGATTGGTGAGGTGCCTTTATCACCTTTTTTGTGGGGTTTAATATTTTTATTTAATTTTTTTGGATTATTTAATTTATTTTGGATTATTGTGTTTTATGATGTTTTCGGTATTTTTAAATAAGAGACCTTATGTGCAGGATGTTTTTTTTAGTGTCTACATTTTTCCCCTTTATGGGTTGTGTGTTGTAGTTTGTAGGATGCAGCATAAACATGTAAGATGGGATGGGGGTCATCTAACCCTATGAAAATGGTTTTCATGGTAATGGGCTTATATAACTAACTAAATAGATAATAACCTAGAAAGGTAATCAGTGGGCCACTTCATCTAGAGTCTGTGAAGGGATCGATAGGTTGATTTCATAAGGTAGAGACTATTGGGTCAATTGAATAATAATATTCATCATTGGATGTCATAATATTGATAAGGAGGATTTGATGTGACATTCCCCCTCAAGTCACATTTTTTGGAGTTGCAAGTTACCCCAACATAAAGCAGGACGAAAAGTGGTAGTTGATAAATGATAGAAAAAGGTGAAGGAATGATGATTGAAAATAATGATAATTTTTTCCTAGCCATGTGTAGGTGAAAATGTGATTATAGATATGTACAAGAATATATGCATGTTAGAGAGCGTGAGAATAGTTTTTCCCCAACCCAAAGTGATGAGAAATTAATACAAGGTAAATGACATGAAAAGTGGTGATTATGTGAAAGTGTGCAGAAGTTAATGAATTCCCATGCATGTCCATTCAAAATGAGGTGGAATGTAAGTATGAAAATGACATGGTTGCAATGAATGAGTGTAATATTTTTGTAGGTGTATGAACATGGTTAGAAACAATATTTCTATGTGAATGCGTAATGATCCAAAAACCACAAGACATAAGACCCAAAAAGAGATTGAACAAGGTCTAAACATCACAAGGAGACATACTAGCCATGTTTCTCATTGACATCATGTGTGTTCCTGAAGGTTAAATTCTACTTGAAGTGAAGAACTATAATACAATGAGTGAAAACACAAGCCAAATGTGTAGGTGTGATTGAAATAGGTGATTATTGATAGATGGAATGGAATTAAATTATAAGTCATGCATTATTTTGCTTCCATCTAGGCGTCTATAGCCCCAATGGAGATACATTTGATTTTAGTCACAACATTTATCTACTATCATTCAAGAAGTTATAGCCCATTGAGAGATAATGGATTGACCCCTAAGAGAGAATGTTTTATATTGCTCTTTTATTGTCTTATGTATTTTATAAATTTGGACTTTTTATTGTGATTTTTTATTTATTTTTGACTTTATATTCTACTCTCTCATTTTTCTGAGGGTTTTAGAACCACTAGTAGCTTGATGGAGGTACTAGAGGTGATTATGGAGATGACATTAGAAAGTTTCAAAATATAATTTCATGGTTCCTTCAAGATGATTTGTTAAGTTTGTAAGAGTGTGTGGGTCTCTAAGAGGATAGACATTCTTAACTCATCGAGTAAGGAGAGACCAAGTTCAAGAAACTGTAGTAGAGACTATTGGCTCACAAAAAAGGACTACAAGATAATGAAGAGTTCACCAAAAGTTGTGAAATACGCCAAGTCACGGAATTTGAATGAACTGTAAGTAAGTATGTATTAGTGAACCAGAGAATTTTAATGACATATGAATGAATGGAGCAAATGTGGAAGAACATCCATGAGTAAGCATTTTTTGTAATTTTTTGGATATATAGATTTTTTCGTATTTTGAAAAATGTTTATTTGTTTTTAGATTTTGTGTGTGT